>JARQWZ010006446.1:45000-53359 GCA_033150135.1 Gobio occitaniae
TTATATCAAAATGATGTGATTAGGGAGCAGCTTACGAGTTAACATTCACTGCATACATTTGAGCAGTTATAGCATTAGCATTAGCTAACGGCTGCAAGCGGCAACAAGACTAAACGTCATTATTCAAAATACTACATCAAACTCAGCTTCCTGAACATGTGCTTTCTGCAGCTAGCGCTAATTGTTTGGGCCAGCGATAAACTCTTTATACTCGGCTAAAGAAATAACTTTTTTTTAAAGAATTTTCCCAGACAGCAACAAGATTTTCCAGGACATTTTACATTTTCTCTAATTTTCCATGTGTTTCCCAGGACTGGAAAGTTTGTCATCAATTTTCCAGGTTTTCAAGGTTTTCCATGACGAGTGGGAACCCTGCCTCTGCTGATCCTGAGCCAATGAGATTGCTTGAGATCTAAATCGTCTCCACCTCCCCAGCTCCACCTGCCTGGCTAAGGTGATTAATGTGTGGTGTATAATGCGGTTGGTGGTGTTGTACCTGGGCAGATGGAGCAGCAGCTGTCCTTGCTCTTGACAGGTGTGTGACAGAGAAGCGGCGGACACACTTCGGCGTCGCAGAGGACACGCCCCTGTCTGCAGGTGCAGCGTGTGCATTGGTCCAGACTCCACGTCTCTCCTTCCACGTAGAGCTCGCCGGCCGGAGCGCGACACACCACCATGTCCATTCCCTCCGGCTGCCCGCTGCCCGACTCGTCTGCGGCACAACATGGACACACAACTGCTTTAATAAAACTCAGAATGTGAATGTTGAGGGATCATGTGACCAGACCTGCAAAAAGGTGACAGTGTTGCGCTGGGGGGGGGGTTAATATGCAAATGACACATTTCTGAGCGTGACTTAAAGAGAATGACACATTTAATTAGGGCTGTACGATTAATCGGAAAATAACCGAAACCGACGGATTTTTCCCATGTCGGTTATTTCGCGTGACTCCGCCCCGTCAGTCACATCAAGTGCAGTTTGCAGGCACACAGAGAGATGCAGGAGCAGTTATATATGTATATAGATGCGCAGAATCACTATAGGAACTGCATGTTTTACACAGTTTATACAGGTCAGTTAATTGCTGTTCTTATAGCCTACGCGCTGACACACACACACACACACACACACACAGACGGCGCGCGCAAGCCCCAAAGCCAGATCCCTTTCACTTTCGTGCTCATAAAGTTTGTCAAGTATGCGTATAAAGGCTTGCCAGTTTCAACATTTAAAGCGATTGTGCACTATTCAAAAACAACAATACAGAAAACTTATCCATTCAGTGCTCAGCTTCTTTCTGTGACACAGAGCCGTGTCGCGTCTCTGAAAACACGCGCGCGCCCTGAAGGCAGATTCACCTGCGTCCTCACAAAGCTTGTCATTTGTATGTGGTTTAAGCCCTGCCAGTTTGAACATTAAAGCGAGTTTCGACCATCAGATGTGTATTATGTTGAACTAATTAATGCCTGATATATTGTGACAAACGAACACTCAGATCTAGCTTGCACATCACGTGTAGATCGCGCGCAGAGGAGCACAGAAACGCAGTGTCAACGCTGTCCTGTGACTAAAGTAAAGTCACTAAAGTAGCTCAGAAACTCAACCGCTATAGGCATACATTTTAATACCTTTGCAGTAAGTACAAACCACAGCTTAATAATGAATAGAGACAGTAAGAGTAATTCACACACACACCATCACTCTCTCATTGATGCATTCAGATAAATGTAATGCAGGCCTACTGTGCTAATGTATCTGTATCTGATGTACAACAAGCAGACATCTGCTCCATGAAAGTGAACCGTTTCCTTCAAGTATTTTAAAATCACAAAGAAATGCACTTTCATTAGAAAAAAAAATTCCACCTTTAATAGTAGAAAATATTTACAGTACAAACCTTATCAGTGAACTTACTCTAAAACCTTATGAGGGCAAAAAAAAGAAGCAAAATAATCATTCATTAATCGCAATCGAGGTCAAATGTTCAATTATTCGAGGTTTTTATTTTTGGTCAAATTGTTACAGCCCTACATTTAATATTTAAACAATTATTGTATTTACAACACGGAAAACGCCTGGAACTCAAGGAAGTGTTGTGATGCATGACACAAAAAATAAAAGTCTGACAGTAGGGGTTTAACGGTACACAAAACTGACGGTACGCATCTCGGTTTTGAAATCACGGTTCGGTACGAGTTCGGTACAGCAGTTTTACAAAATTGCTTTTTATATTTAACAGTGGTTTACTGAATAAGAAAAAAAGTGTCTGTCCTTGAATTAATTCAATTATATCTGAAAGTGTATTGAAGATATTGCTGTAAACTATATAGGGAGCCCTTACTTGCACATTAATATTAAAGGTTAACAAAATAGAGCCCAAACTATTAGCCGTAATTCAGTTGCTATTTATTTTTAGGTATAATAATCAACACTCAAACAACACATTGTATGCAAACATGTAAACTTCACATAAGGCACTTTTTGCATTACCTTCGTTTTTGTCTCCAATTCGTTGTTGAAAGATAATCATTTATACACAGTGTCTGTCATTTTCATGACAGGTTTATTTAACATGCATGAAATAAACAAGACAACAGGTTCAGTAGAATATAATGAATATAACGGCTAATATAGAGCATATATTTAGTGAAAGAGTTGATTTCTCTAGTGAATAATATTCTGTGGACACTGAATGACTGCCTGAGGTAACGTTAAATGTGATGCTAACGTTACATGACATGGTTTAGTTTACGAGCAGTTATATTGACGTCGTTGAGACACTGATTGAGCGATTACACCACATATATACATGACAGTAAGTTGTAATATATCCTCAACACACCTTCAAATGGTCATTCATGTTTATTCTTTAGATGATCGAAGAGAAGAGATGATCGATCGCCTTCACAGATGAACTGTAATCATGAAGTGACCAGTCACGCCATATTATAGAGCCCCCCACCCCCAAACAAAAACTCTCCGGTTCTACGCGATTCACGTAAATGACCCAATTGACCAAGAAAACGGCGACTGTCGCTGAAAAGCGACAAGTTTGCAGGTGTGTGTGACGCTGAAGACTGATGATTTTTTTTGACACTTTCTTTGTACCATTAAAAGCTTCATAGTTCAAAATGTCCTCCCCCTTATATTCAATCAAGCTCCAAAAACAGCTCGTTTTAATATCGCAGGATCTGTGACATCACAAACACATTTGCATACGCCGCCTCCAAAGCAAGACATCGACCAATAGTTATCATAGCACCATTAGGCCCCGCCCACTGGCGTTCAGGCGCTTAATGGAGGAGGGAGGACAACTTTGCTTTTCATTTATTACTTAACCCCTTAAAGGATTAGTTCACTCTCAAATATACTTTTGTACCCCAAACGGTTCAAGGTCCAAATGAGAGGTTCAGTACAGCTTCAAAAGGGCTTTAAACCACATCAAACGCTACCAGACGATCAATAAGGGTCTTATCTAGCCAAACGATCGGTCATCACTGAACAGAGCAAGGCGAGCATTTGTGCTTATAAAACTTAAACTTTATTTATTTAAAAAAAAAGACAGATGGTTTGGCTAGATAAGACCCTTATTGATCGTCTGGTAGCGTTTGATGTGGTTTAAAGCCCTTTTGAAGCTGTACTGAACCTCTCATTTGGACCTTGAACCGTTTGGGGTCTATTGACTTCCATTATATGGAGAAATATCCTGAAATCTTTTCATCAAAAATCTTCATTTCTTTTCGACTGAAGACAGAAAGACATGGATATCTTGGATGACAAGGGGGTGAGTAAATTATAAGCAAAAGTTTATTTGAAAGTGAACTAATCCTTTAACTTTTTTTTGATCGCCTTTCGCCCTTTTTTCATATCACATATTTTAGTAATAATCATAAAATTAGGTATCATTCGAAAGCTGACAAACTCAAAATTCATCCTGTGTAAACTATTTTGAAATCAGACGTTGCGTTACCATGGAAACTGTAGTTTAAATTCTTCTAGCGGGCTCATCCCCCTAGTGGGCGGCGTCATGTTTCGTATTACAAAATGTATTTTAACGACTTTATAATCCAAATCTTTTCTAATCTTGACAAAACGCGTATCGTCGGAAAGCTCTGAGTCTCAGGGGTGTGTAAAGCCTATGTTTTTGTTTTTACTCTTATATTTTTGTCCCTTATGATTTATTGTCTGTTTATTTGTAACTTTTATTTTTATTCTTTAATTTTTTTAAGTTTATTTATTCATTTATGCATTCATACATTTTTTATATTTATTTATTCCCATGTTTTTTTCCCATATTTAAATATTCCCACATTTTTCAATAAATTTTATTTATTTTCTTTTGCATTTATGCTTACATTTCTGTCTCTTATATGATTTATTAGCTTTTCTATTTTTTTATTATTATTTATTTATTAATTTTTCATATTTATTTTAATTTTTTTTATTTTCATATTTATTTAAATGTGTATTTTATTCTTATATTTATTTATTTATGCATTAATTAATTTTTATATTCATTTATTTATGCATTAATTAATTTTTATATTTATTTATTCCCACGTGTATTTTTTCCCGTATTTAAAATCAATTATCTAACTTTTTTTATTTGCTTTTGCATTTATTCTTACATTTCGCTTTTTTTTTACGCCTTTTTTTTCATATCACATATTTTAGTAATAATCATAAAATAGGTACCATTTGAAAGCTGACAAACTCAAAATTCATCCTGTGTAAACAGTTTTGAAATTAGATGTTGCATTACCATGGAAACTGTACTTTAAATTCTTCCAGCGGGCTCCTCCCCCTAGTGGGCGGCGTCATGTTTCATATTACAAAATGTATTTTAACGACTTTATAATCAAAATCTTTTCTAATCTTGACAAAACACATATCGTCGGAAAGGTCTGAGTCTCAAGGGTCCATATTTGGTGACTGTTTTGTGATGGAAGTGATATTTGGACTGAAATTTACAGGAAACTTCATTTAAAAAAACGATCAATGGAATGTGAATGACACCCGGTGGCTGTTTTTGGTACAGCGCCCAAACAAAATCTCATGGGGACTTCAATTTTTGGGATATCAACTTCAAATTTGGAACACAAATTGGTGACACATATGGCTTTGATTTTATAGTAATTTTAGAGTAAAACATTTTTTGAAATGTTTAAAATAAAAATATTTATTACAGTATTTTGCAGTAAATTTAAACTTCCATTACTTTTCATACTTTCATATTTTTCACTTCAGCAATAATCTGCTGTCTTCTTTAAAACAAGACCAAATTTAGGTCTATATTCCAAAGCATTCTTGAATTACAACCCAGATAAGTTGAATATTTTCATGAATATTCTTAAAAAGGGGGGTGACAGGTAAGGGGTTAAAGCTCACTTTAAAGGGTTAGTTCACCCAAAAATGAAAATTCTGTCATTAATTCCTCACCCTCATGTCGTTGGACACCCGTCAGACCTCCGTTCATCTTCAGACACAAATGAAGATATTTTAGTGTAAATCTGATGCTCTGAAAGGCCTCCATTGGCTCAATGCACTTTACACTCTCAAGACCCTTAAAAGACACTAAAGACGTCGTTACAAAGTCCATCTCACTACAGTGGTTCTACAATAACTTTATGAATCGGCGAGAATAGTTTTTGTGCGCAAAAAACTTCGAAGCGTTATGAATCAGTGAGTCGAATCATGATTCGGATCGCGTGTCAAACCGCCAAACTGCTGAAATTTGGCGATCCAAACTGCTGAATAGACTCACTGATTCATAACGCTTCAAACCGCTGAATCGACTCACTGATTCATAACGCTTCAAACCGCTGAATCGACTCACTGATTCATAATACTTCAAACCGCTGAATCGACTCACTGATTCATAACGCTCTGACCCGCTGAATCGACTCACTGATTCATAACGCTTCAAACTGCTGAATCGACTCACTGATTCATAACGCTTCAAACCGCTGAATCGACTCACTGATTCATAATACTTCAAACCGCTCAATCGACTCACTGATTCATAACGCTTCAAACTGCTGAATCGACTCACTGATTCATAACGCTCTGACCCGCTGAATCGACTCACTGATTCATAACGCTTCAAACTGCTGAATCGACTCACTGATTCATAACGCTTCAAACTGCTGAATCGACTCAGTGATTCATAACGCTTCGAAGCTTCATGAGGCCGTGTTTTGAAATCGGCATCACTATATAAGTCGTTATTTAGGGTTTTTTTGCGCACAAAAACTATTCTCGTCTCTTCATAAAGTTATTGTAGAGCCGCTGTAGTGAGATGGACTTTGTAACGACGTCTTTAGTGTCTTTTAAGGGTCTTGAGAGTGTAAAGTGCTTTGAGCCAATGGAGGCCTTTCAGAGCATCAGATTTACACTAAAATATCTTCATTTGTGTCTGAAGATGAACGGAGGTCTGACGGGTGTCCAACCACATGAGGGTCAGTCATTAATGACAGAATTTACATTTTTGGGTGAACTAACCCTTTAAACGCTGGTTTGTTGGGTCAGCAGCAGTGTGAGCTCTTCTGAATCATGTGAGCTCTTGGGCTCAGTGTAGTGAGAGCTATACTCACCCTCACAGCCGGGGCAGCACTGCTGGGGTCTGAGCACCGGATGGGCACAGGCGGGCACCGGGCAGGAGATCAGCACACACATCTCTCGGCCGGCATGGCAGTAGCAGTCCCTGCAGCCGTCGTGCCAGCCCTCGCCCTCCTCGAAGCGCCGGCCGTCCGCCGTCAGACAGAAGCGGGACGACACCGGGGCGGAGGCGGTGGTGCTGGAGACACGCCGGTCTGCATCTGGACACAACCATACACTCAACCTTTAGAGGATCATCCTGCCACTCAAGGCACTCATCTGACTCAAGCCCACTCATCTGACTCAAGCCACTCATCTGACTCATCTGACTCAAGCCACTCATCTGACTCAAGCCACTCATCTGACTCATCTGACTCAAGCCACTCATCTGACTCAAGCCACTCATCTGACTCAAGCCACTCATCTGACTCATCTGACTCAAGCCACTCATCTGACTCAAGGCACTCATCTGACTCAAGCCACTCATCTGACTCATCTGACTCAAGCCACTCATCTGACTCAAGCCACTCATCTGACTCAAGCCACTCATCTGACTCATCTGACTCAAGCCACTCATCTGACTCAAGGCACTCATCTGACTCAAGGCACTCATCTGACTCAAGCCACTCATCTGACTCAAGCCACTCATCTGACTCAAGGCACTCATCTGACTCAAGGCACTCATCTGACTCAAGGCACTCATCTGACTCAAGGCACTCATCTGACTCAAGGCACTCATCTGACTCAAGGCACTCATCTGACTCAAACCACTCATCTGACTCAAGCCACTCATCTGACTAATCTGACTCAAGCGACTCATCTGACTCAAGCCACTCATCTGACTCATCTGACTCAAGCCACTCATCTGACTCAAGCCACTCATCTGACTCATCTGACTCAAGCCACTCATCTGACTCAAGCCACTCATCTGACTCATCTGACTCAAGCCACTCATCTGACTCAAGCCACTCATCTGACTCATCTGACTCAAGCCACTCATCTGACTCAAGCCACTCATCTGACTCATCTGACTCAAGCCACTCATCTGACTCAAGCCACTCATCTGACTCATCTGACTCAAGCCACTCATCTGACTCAAGCCACTCATCTGACTCAAGCCACTCATCTGACTCATCTGACTCAAGCCACTCATCTGACTCATCTGACTCAAGCCACTCATCTGACTCAAGCCACTCATCTGACTCAAGCCACTCATCTGACTCAAGGCACTCATCTGACTCAAGCCACTCATCTGACTCATCTGACTCAAGCCACTCATCTGACTCAAGCACTCAAGCCACTCATCTGACTCAAGCCACTCATCTGACTCAAGGCACTCATCTGACTCAAGCCACTCATCTGACTCAAGGCACTCATCTGACTCAAGGCACTCATCTGACTCAAGCCACTCATCTGACTCAAGCACTCATCTGACTCAAGGCACTCATCTGACTCAAGCCACTCATCTGACTCAAGCCACTCATCTGACTCAAGGGCACTCATCTGACTCAAGCCACTCATCTGACTCAAGCCACTCATCTGACTCAAGGCACTCATCTGACTCAAGGCACTCATCTGACTCATCTGACTCAAGCCACTCATCTGACTCAAGGCACTCATCTGACTCATCTGACTCAAGCCACTCATCTGACTCAAGCCACTCATCTGAATCATCGACTCAAGCCACTCATCTGACTCAAGCCACTCATCTGACTCAAGCACTCATCTGACTCAAGCCACTCATCTGACTCAAGCCACTCA
>JARQWZ010006447.1:0-53353 GCA_033150135.1 Gobio occitaniae
GTGTGTGTGGAGACTCCCGCTGAGCGAGTATGGCCTCACCACACACAAGGAGGTCTTTCTTCCAGCTCTGCATTCTGGTGTTGGTGCACCCTGTACATGGTCATGTGAGCCAAAGCCTTTAATTAGAGATAGAAATTGCCAGTTCCTTTTGCTCTAAACCATTTCCAATGTCAAACACACGGCCGCCGCGGCCTCAATGCCACACTCTGTCTCTCTTCTTCCTTTCCTTCTTCTCTGTCCCTCTTTATTTCCCTTTCCCACTTTCTCTCTTGTGTCGCACTGACCCAAACTTTTGGTCTTTGGTGGCAGCAGTAGCTCCTTGTAAAAGACCCGTCCAAAACATTTTACATCATGGTTTTCGTAATTCATATGTCTATTAGAAGCTATGACACCGTAACTATAACTCTATGATAATCATGTCATAGTTTTGCTGGTCAGAAGAAAAGAAAAGCTTTTGTCTAGTTTTAAACTGCCATATAGCTGTATTTGTTTAAGAGAGTATCTATAGTCTTGCTTGAGCATTTGTGAATTTGTCGTCATCAATTATTTATTGTAAATGTGACTATTTAAAAATGTGACTATTATATTTGTTGTTTTAGCAGGCTCTTGGCATATCAGAATAGAAGCAGTTAATTTAATCGGTGTTGTAGGTTGAATTTTTGTTTT
The DNA here is from genome assembly GCA_033150135.1 of Gobio occitaniae. Taxonomy (NCBI): domain Eukaryota; kingdom Metazoa; phylum Chordata; class Actinopteri; order Cypriniformes; family Gobionidae; genus Gobio; species Gobio occitaniae. The sequence continues at coordinate 667 of JARQWZ010006447.1, forward strand.
TCAAACAATCAAACGATTCAAAAGTTTCACTTGTTGTATGGATAAAAAATATGCCACACAAAGACCTTCAGTGGTATAAAAGATGTAAGCCACTGTCTAATACGGATTTTATAAGTGAGTGTGTACAGGCCTGTGTCAGTGTTAATGTGTATGTGCATTTTATTTCTCTGATGGCCTTGAGACTTATGGAGTGAGGCTCCACACACCTGCTCATCTTCCAGTAGCAGTTTTAAACATTTACTTGGTGTTACCTGATTCGGTCTACAGAGACACAAAAACAAAACGTAGAAGGCGCCTGTTTGAACTCCTGTCACTATTTAATGTGGGAAATGTACTAATGCCTATATGTTTTTATTCCCTTTTCAGCCTCTAAAGTCACTTTATTAAGAATAAGCATCCAGGTGCAATGATAGACTTTGTGACTGGATGTTTCGCACCATTTAGTTTTTAGACCGAATGAAAATAGTTTTTATTTTATTTTATACAGTTTCACTAAATGACATTCCCTCCATGTCCTAACCTCTTTGTCCACAGATATTTCCAAAATAGTCTTCTCATTTCTTCACTACTCCTGTTTTTTTCTTATTCGTCTTCTTCTAGCAAGCCATGCAATGCGCCCTTTATGTTATGGGTGGCAGTGCCATAGAAATCTGCCTCCTTTATTCCATCTCAGATAGCCATTGTTCATAAGAATCTGATGAATGAATTAGTTCATCATCAAGTCCCTCATTTGATTTTAAATGAATGGAGAGTTTGGCCTTGAAGCCAAATGACTTTAATGAGGAAGGCTCTGAAAATGGCAAGCAAGCAGTAAAGTGTTATCATGGCAGAGCCTCCTAAAAGTCATTTATCAAGTTTTAATGTCTTGCTCTGCTATCCTCATTTCATACAGCTTTTTTTTATGGAGCGGGTCACTATGAAGCCCAGCAGAAATTGAGGGCATGATTGAAAGAGAATATGGGGTGTTTCAGGAATCCTTTCAAAAGCCCTTTCACTGAAATGTAAATTCATCGACTTATTGATAGATGTCAAACTTTAAGTCGAGTCATGATCTTTGTCATTGTACATGTACCACAAGGTGGTATTAATTTAAATATATTAAATGTATAGAAAATCAAACAGGTGTATAATGAAAGTTGTAAATTTAAGAGATATAATGCATAATAAATATACAAAAGAATTCAACCTTTTTCAGCTTAAATAAAAAAAAAATGATGCAGGAAAATGTTATTAATTTGTTTAAAAGCGTAAGAATGGTTTTGATATAAAAGCTCAAAATTAAGAAATAATACTAATTTAAAAATAAAAAACATAATTAATTAATTAATTATTTAAAAAACTGTAAATTATAAATGGTATAGTGTGCATGGAATGAGTTGACAAAGTGTATAATACACTTTTTAATTAAAATACGCATAAAAAAAACAATCCCCTTAACCATAAGTAAATGCACTTCTGTTTAGCTGTTTATTCTGTTTATTGTCTAGTCTCTTCATCCAAGCCCAAATCTTTCACCTGGAAGCGGTACAGTGCAGCGATACTGGTTAAACACCCTGCCAAGAAGCGTTGGAGCAGAAAAACAGTCCCAGCTCCCTCTTTGCAGACCTGCGTTGTCAGAGCACAAAGCGCTCTCTCCCTGGGCCCCTCGGGAGCCTGGGAGAAATCACAGGCATCTGCAGACGTCAAAGACTCAACAGCCTTTACCAAACAAACAGAAGCCCAGCAGAGTGATGGAGAATGCGAGCAGAGGGAGGGTGAAATGGCGAAGGAGCGAAAGAGAGCACCAGGATGAGTTTGAGTCAGAGGAACGGAGGCAGGCATCTCGGGAGAGGAGGGGGATTGTGGGTACGGACAGATACGAGGTAGCCGAGTCAGAGAGGGTAAGAGAAAAGAGTCGAGAGGGAAGGGGGAAAGTGGGGCTGAAGTGGTTGGAGAGAGGGAACGAGGGAGGGAGGGGGGGAAAGAAAGTGCAACGCTGAGATGTGTCAAGAAAGGGCGCCTGGGCCCCCCTGAGGAATGTTCCTTGTCTGCTTCACAACCCCAAGACCAGCAAAACCCTTTGCTTTGTAGAAAAAAAAGGAAGACAGGAGAGGTAGAGAGAAAAAATACAAGAGTGCACACTAGTGGAGTCCTTATAGAATTTCATCCTCTTGTTGCACAAAGCCAGGAATCCAACCAAGGGTTTTCTGTTTTTCAATCCCTTGAGTGTTCTTCACTTCAAATGGTCCCGCTCCACAGGCCAGTCTACAGCTACTTCGGCCTGGGCATGGGGAGGTGGCCCTGACTGACCCCTCTGCTGCACCTCGCTTTCTTTAATAGGGTGGTCTTATCTCTCTCTCTAAGCTCTCTTTAAGGATACAGTAGACCTGTGGGTTTCGCTTCAAAGCAAACGTTTAGATAGGATGTGCCCCAAATAGTGCGTAGCAGGTTAAAAACTGGCCCAGACCAGCTCTCTTAAAGCACCATGTGGCCCATCCTTTGACTACAAGTATGTGGATTAGTATCAAGAAAAAAAACAATTGTCCTTAAAGTTCATCACAACTCATCCTGCTATGAGTGACGCCATTGATATAGAGAAAACAAGCAACTGGACATGCGTTTTTACCTGGTGGACGATAAAGAGGGGCAAAACACAGACAAATGGGTTTTTCTAAGGATCAGGGTCTCATTGTAAAGTGCTCATACAATTTGATTTGATCCTAAATTCCATGGATTTTATCCTACGTCAAAAGTGAGGAGCAGTCGGGATTTATAAAGGCAGAAACAGAAAATATTCTTGCGTACGCCAATTGAAGAGCATGCGTACAAACTTTTGTGTTCTATGTGTTTCTGTAGGTTGAGTTGTACTTTTTCGCATTGAGCTTGAATTTAAGATGAACTGTGATTTTTATAAAGTAGGATGCATTTATGAATTTTTTTTGTGCGTATAGATGTTTTATAAATGATTATAAATTCAGATTCAGTTTTAACCACTTCTGAGTTTTGGGTTAAAAAAGGAGTGAGAAGACAAACAGCTGCTTCCCTAATTAGTGGAGAGTTGAGAAAGATTAGCACAAAATGAGATGTGAAACAGACAGCCAGACTCCTCCTTTAGGAGATGGACAAATATTGACAGCTTAACATTGGTTATGGTTTGGATCTGGTGCATATGGAGACCACATCGTTGTAAAGCTCTGACTCTTTTGATCAGATGGCCTACCAGACAGGAGATGGCAGATGATTTCACTGTCTCTCTAACTTCCTCTTCTCTTTCTCCACTCACTCTACATTCAACTTTCTTTGACTCTTTGGGAAAAGGATTTGGTTTGACGAGGAATGGGTCCCAATGGTCAACTGCCGTTAGCCTATGTCAGTTTTTATATAAAAAACAGCCTATTTATTCAGTTTACGAAAAGTCAACAACCATGCTCAGACAACCCACCATCTAGTCAATTTTGAAAATGTTAGCAATTTTACACTTTTCTAATGTTGACTGGAGTTATATTTGGGATCATAAGTGTTCCTAACAATTTCAGTTTTCTCTGGTCCTTGTAAGGACACTTGACGGTTTTTCTTCCTGTGGGTCATTGTATCATAACCCACCCCCACTTTTTATGTTATTACAACTCAGAATTACCTGTGTGCGTGTGACGTTTGCTTTACTCTTTGTTTTCTCTGGCACCGTCCACCATTAAGAGGCCATATGGACTCTGCAAATTGGTCATAATGGTAGCTTTAATTAAACTGTCCACGGCGCAGATGGAAAGAGTGGATAAAGGCATATAGATCTCAGATGTCTGGACAGATAGGCCATATTGAGTTGGCTGTCCTGATGGCAGATCATAGGTACCTATGAGGTGGTCTAGACGCTCTAATTGGGTTTCTGCGTGTGAAATGCTAAGCATAGTGAGATAGGAAGCTTGGACGCTTTGACAGTCAGGGTGTTTGGCCTCTCTCCCGTCTCATTACTGTTGGGAACGGCCTTCTGTTCAGTACTCGGCGGACAGTAATGGCCGTATCATGTCCTCCGTGTGAAATGAAGCTCATTTGACCAATTGCAGCCAAACGTGTCAGCGGTCACAATGCCTTGGGTCCACTGTCACGAACAGGCTTTCTCATCTTCCCCTCAAACAGCTTAAGTCTAACGAACATAATGGGAGGAAAGGAGAGTCTTAAATACAGGGATCATATCCCTTTTGGACAAGATGCAAGGTGATGGGGCCAGGCCTGAAGCCAGCTTAATAACATCCAGTAAATCGAACATTTTCAGCCCAATTGAAAGGTGTCATCGCTTAAAAGCATTCCACACTTTTAATTGTGGCCTGTCTCATTGTACGGAGGTCAGTGAAGAAGAAAGGTCAAGCTTGGTCACAAAACGCTGGTAGTGACGGAGGTGCACGGGCGAGGGTTTTTAGGGGGAGGTGTTAAGGGAGGGTAGTTGCCTAGCATCTGTAGACGACCTCAATAGATGCCGCAGCAATACCAAAAAAGACCTCCGCCGTGCTGGTTTCCTGTTGTACAATTGAAAAGCTGGCCTGGCTTTCAGCATCTTACACTGTTAAGAGAAAGTAGTTGAGAGGATGTTTCTTAACTTGCTTTGTTGTATTCACTCAAAGCTCTCAAAATTAAGAAAATAAGAACTTGGAAATGTTTTGGTTTATCTAGATAATGGTCCTCGATAACTAGTGTTTTTGCTCTTCATAAAATGTATGGTTTCGTTTGTCACCAAAGTTGCTGTCTAGGATTGGTTACACATGCACATTTCTATAAGTAAAGGTTCATATGAAGCGTAATGTATTTCACATGTGCTCCGAGATATTTCATATTCTTCATCTAATGATTTTTTCACACGTGGAGTCCTAATTCTGGAATGTGGGAATGGTCATATTTATGGGAGGGTAATAAAACTAATTTATGGCTTTTCCAGGGAAACCTTTGAGAAGGCTAAAGAGGGCCGCCCGTTAGTGTGGCATTTACATACGTGTGGGTGCTGGTATGCTTCTCTCTCTGTGTTTGGAGACATTGGGAGCAGTTGTGGCAACACACAGTCGCCTCTTCCTGCGTCTATCCAGTGCGTCTGTCTATCCAGAGCATCTCAGAAGGACTGCCAGCACAGCTGGGCTCAGATCAGTTCCAAACACACAGCCAGACCACGGTAGCACTGTCACCCAACACAGATCACATTTAGAATAATCACAAACTCATATGGGAGTAATTGTGAGAACAACATGTTGTTAGAAAGAATCAGAGCAGTACATGTATATATGGATGTATGAGTTGTTTGTTTATTTTTATTTGATTTTTAAATAATGTATTTTAATGTATATTTTAATTTAAACATTCATTTTATTTTATTTTTCAAAACAAAAATAATCATTAGACAAAGCAACAAAAAAGTGCAAAAATTAACAACAACAAAAACAAATCACTGTCATACTGTAAAGTTTTATTTATAATGTTTCTCCATCGTATTTAATTTAATCCATTTTAAAAGAGTTTTGAAAATTACATATTTGAGTATCCTGAAATTTAAGTAGTTATTGACTGAAAATCTTGTAACTTTAAAAAAAAAAAACATTCTACAAATATTGTGACATTTATAAAGGTGGAGTGTGTAATTTCTGCGGCAATAACGGCAACGAAAAAAAAAAGTAAATTTGTTCATAATTTTTCTCCATCATGTTTTGCCCTCTGACTCACAAGCCCTCATTTAGCCTCTTGTTTTGGCGAACATGCTCAAACATAATAGATTTGCACCAACAAACACTCACGTCCCACTGTCTAAAGTGGTGCCACAAAGCCACCTTTTATTCTGTGCCTGTAATTTCCACGGCCTGGGCAGTTCATAGGCAGTGCTTGAAGCACATCAAGCATTGACCTTCTTCTAGTCACCATGGCGATTATGAAAGAATCTCAGCTGGATACTAATGTGTGGGCATTTGGAGGTATAACTCCCTCAGAGCTGATTGACAAACCACTGGGAGAGAGAGAGGAGAGGAGAGAAAGGAGGAAAAGGAAGGGGACAGGAAAAAAATAGGGCAGGAGAATGGATTTAGTGATTCGGAGAAAGCCGTGAGGAGTGGGAGGGGGAGATTTAGGTAATAGTTGAAGTGGAGAGGAATGGAGGAAGGATGGAGAGAATGAGGGGCAGAAGGAGGAGGGTGGCAAGGGAGGGAATTTCAGTTTTGGAGATGTTAGCGAGGCAGAGGGAGGGGTTCTTTAGCCTTAGTACACTTCCTACTGGACTCCACGTCAGGAAACAGACATAATTGACACTAATTGGTATGTGTTTTCGCTGTATCCGCTCTAATCAACATACGAGGTGGAAAGAGAGTAAATTGTCATGGACTGGTACCACTTTTATCTTCTGAAAGGAACAGTTCCTCCAAAAATGGAAAAATATGTCACCATGTACCATGTCGCTTCAAACCCCTAGAACTTATTTTCTTAGACAAAACACAAAATTAGATATTTTGAGAAATTTCACATAGTGAAAGCATATTGTGAACTACGAGTGGTCTCCAAAAATGCCTAAACACCATAAAAGTCCAAAAGATTCAAATAAATACATTTTTGATCATATAAATGCAGCCTTGGTGGAATTAGAGATTTGTTCAAAAACACAAAAACTTTTTTTTTTACTCTTTTACTTTTTAATCCCAAACTTCTGAGAAAAAGAAAAAAAAAACATAATAGATGTGTGTTTGCAGCAGCCTGAAATTTAAGTTGTTATTGACTAAAACTAAATCAAACGTGACATGATAAATTTAAGTATGAATTTTTTTTTTTTTTTTTCAGTCACAATATGTCAATTTAAATTTGATTAAATGGATGTAAATAGATTACATGGATGTTCTTCAAAATATCTTGTGTTCCACAAAAAATAAAGTCATATGATTTTGATTCAGGTGAACTTTTCCTTTAACCAAGCTGATTACACATGCACACTTACGTACTCACTAAGCCCAATTTCCTTGCCTTCAATGCCCACTTAGAACTCCGTATTGTGCTGTGTAATGCCGAGGCCTAACCTTACGCCATCCCAGAAGCCCCCGCTCTGCACTCAAGCTTAAGAGACCCCCTCAGCTCTCTATCTCTGTCCTCCCATCGGCCCTCTCCAGACTCCAAAAAATGGAGAACCCCCAGGGGAAACAAAAAGACGAAGAAAAAAGCAAAAGAAATATGCGCAGCACCACTCTCAAAGTTGTTGCCCTGGTAACTGGTGAGGGCGAGGGACTGCAAACAATGAAGCCAGATCCCTTTTTAAGTGTTGCTAATTAGCTTGCCTCCGCTTGCTCTTTGTGTTTGCCATCTTAAAAAGAGACTAAAGTCAACAGGGAGAGGCGTTGTTGGAGAAGAGAAGAGAGAGAATGTTGGTTTCTATTTTTCTTCTCCTTAATAGCCAAGGGTGGAGATAGAAGCGAGATGAAGGCCGCTTTGTGCCGAGTGACTCGGATTGATGATATAGATTGATGCTACTGATGTAATTGAATATTGATGAAGAACATGTGAAACCTGGAGCTGGTTTCGTTTTGTTGAGGGTTTGCTTTCACAGTGCTGAAAGAAAGTGTGTTTGCTTTATCATATTCACATTGTGCATCATTATTGGAGATTTTAAGTTTCCTATGTGGACACGACAGTAGTTTCTACTCTTTCGCTTTTGGCATTTGAGCTTGAAGATGTGAAACGTGGCCTCATAGCACTCGGTTTCCTTTCAGTACGATTTATTCCCTCCTAACTCGTCTTCAAAACCGCCCCACTCCCATTTAAACACAGATGGCAGGAACCTTTTCAATTCAATGTGTCGTTTATCCCTTTTGATTATTTTCTAAAGATCAGTATCACTTTAGCCACTACCAGGTGTAAAATCAAACTCGGACTAAAAGCATGAACTTTATTTTTTTAGTTCTTCTCCAAGCAAGTGGTTTCAAGTTTTCCTCTGTTTAAACAATACACCGCATGTGTCTTTTTTTTTCTCTCGCTAGCTTGCTTTTGGCAACATCCCGAGTGTGTATTATTAATTTTTTCTTTATTAATAATAACAAAGAGATGCGTTCCATATGTCTGGTTTGGACGGGACGCCCTGCTGCCAGTTAGCGCTATCCTCATCATGGAGACCAGGTCAGTCTGTTTAGCATGTGTTTGTTGGAGGATGGGTTTTGGACGGCTTCCCATTGGGCTAGGTCACCCAAGCCATGATTCGCATCAAACCCCAACACCTTCCTATTACCCCGAACCATCCCTGCAGACTCACTCCAAGATCTTGAAAAGCTCTCAAATACGACAAGACCTTGAAAGTCAATTTTTGCTTATTAGTTTTTGCAGTCCGCACAGCAGAGAGAGGTTGAAACCCTATCAAGTAGAACTTTTGTTTGGCTGCCAGAAGGGCGGTGTTAAGAAAACCACAGCAAAACTGCCGTGCAATTGCCATCAATTAGCCGGCTGTGCGGCTGCCGAGGCTGGAGGATTTTGAGACGACCCGTATCCTGAACTCTCCGAGCTCTCTCTCTCTATCCAAGCTGTCTCAACGCTGAACTCTCACTAATGCTGTGGTCCTCAGCACTACAAAGTGAGCTCACGGTGCCAACAACGAGGTAATGATGCCCAGAGAGCCCAGCCATAGTGGATTACACTTCCTCTTTTGCTCTTTCAGTGTGGGACATGGGGATAAGTTACTGCCGAGAGAGACACCAGGTACATATGAGCTCATTTGAGCCTCTTTCACTGTTTGCCTTACTCTAATGGGTTCAACAGCCATGAAATCCTCGCAATCTTTTTCACAGTTTTCAAAAACAAAATCTCTCTGACATACGAAACACTGCTGGTATCATGTTGCAGCCCATATTTACTTTTTTTTCCAGCAGGCTTTTTGTTTTAACATTTTTGGGGACTTAGAGGTGAGCAACGCACATCTGGAAAGCAGCAGAGGCAGCAAGTTTCAAACAGGTCCCCTTTGTGAAAAATAGGATGTGAAAAAAAAAAAAAAAAGCGAAAGCGGTCAGGGTTTTCAAACATTACAGCATATTTTAAAGTTTTTTTCCTCCCTTAGTTTTATTTTTTTATTGCCTTGGCTCCAATTCACCCTTTCCTCATTTTAATGGCCAATGGGAGTCTGCTGTAGCCGTTTAAATTTTAAGGTTTTGCTATAGCCTTTATATTGCGGAAACATTACATTAAATGGCAAAAAGGGACAGCGGCGGGTGCTTTCAGATGATTCCGGCATTGAATAATTCACTTGATTTTGCCATTTTCGGATGCGTGTTTTAATGGATCTGAACAAAAACAAATGCGACGAGTGACTGCAAACCGCATGATGGAACAGGAAGTGGCAAATTAAATCCAGCTTGGGCCAAAATGGAGCGAGAGGGAGGGGAAAAAAAGGGGAGAAATATGGTCAGAAGTGCAGTTTATTTGAAACCCACCGTGAAATTGGACAGCTCTGCAGGCTATGACTGTAATGAGTCATGGGGACCAAGTTAAGATCTACGAAACCTTGGCCCGGGTCCGTAAACCCGATCCTGTCGTACAATCCACACCTCGTCCTGTAGCCCGGGGTGGACAGCTGCTAACAGGCCCAGTATGTCTGCCTGCTGCCGCTGTAGACGAAGCTCATTTGGTCACCAGCTGTGTCGGAGCGTTCCAGCATCAAAATAGAGCAAGTCTGGCAAACAATAATTCATCCTTTAGCGATTATCGGCACAGATAGTCTATATCTGTGGCCTGGCCAACACTCCATAAGCGATGGTGCGTAGCGCTTTCGATTGTGTGGACAAACATCCGTGGTGGCAGATTCCTCTGGCAGCTGACAGTGATGCATTTGATACATTACAAGCAACTGCTACCGAAAGCCACACTTCACGTAAATATGCCATTCAGATACAAAGCAATCCCACAAGTTGTCACACTCGTGAGTAATAAAGTGGCTGCCGTCAGGAGTGGCGAAAGGAAAGGAGCGGGTGCATTGTGTGCCTGTAGTTACTCAGAGCTTGAAGAGGTTGTACAAGCAGGTATGATTATTTTTGCCAAATCCCTCACATGAGTGACGTTTTGGATGCCGGCTTATATTACATCTGTGAAACTTTTCTTTCATCTCGCCCCTCTCCTCTTCTTCTGTTTCTCGTATCCAATGCAAGCAAACAGAAACAGCTCAAGACTTCATTTTTAGACACATTACAAGGAGAAAGCTGAACTTCCTAATTCCAGGAGGATCAAGCCCGAACCTCAAAAGAAGCAGCTTTTGGCATAGCTTTACTTTTCCTTTAAGGTTGAATGGCACCGGTTGGGGGAAAAAAGGGTGCCTTTGTCTTCCTCTCTCTGCTCCTGATTCGGAGGTGGCTATCATGCAGGGTGCATGCTGAACAAAAGCACCCGAGTGTAACAAGTCCTCCCGGTTTGTACCGCTGAAAGAAGGTTAAGTTTGGTTCTTTTTTTTCCCCCATCGGTGCGACGCAGGATGTTTTTTTTCTAAATGTTCACATTCCAGTCCCGCCTTAAACACCGTTGATGTTGAGTGAGGGGAAAATAAGCTTTGGCTAGTTATTTATGAACTGCTATTTTGTAAATTGGAAATATATTCTGTCTTCACACCCTTAAAATAGACTTTTTCTGGTGTGTTTGGGTTTGTTTGTAGAGCGTCTGACCACATCTGTTCATGCGTGTGGTTGTAGCATGAGGTAGGTAACATTACTCGCATGAAGAGCACACCCTGTTGCTTTCCTAAACAGTGTGAACAAATTACAGAGTACATTTGAAATGCTTTTTTTTCTCTTCATTTTAACAGAAAACTGACCTCACCTATTTGCGTTTAGTCTGAAATGACACCACAAGACGCTGAGACATTAAAATTAGTTTGAATATATATTTATTTATTTGTTTATTATAAAACATAGCAAATGATAATCACATATCTCTTTAACTCTATGAAGTTGGCAAAGGCGCTGGCGCCTTAACCTCGTCTCAATTGTTTCTATCGCAATGAGGTACAAAGATTTTCTCCTGAAAAAACCCTAGTTGTCTCAACAAAGTCAACGCTGTGCTAATATTTGTCAAGTCTGCATTCAAATACCTGTGATTTAAATTTCTTATCAATTTCTTCCAATTTACTTAAATTTGAATGTATATCAACATTTATCTAATCGTCTTATTTATCCTAAGGAATTATAGTATAAACATTTAAGTCAAAGTTTGATACTTCAATGAAAGACAACTTATAGCACCATTATGTCTACTGAGATAAGAAAGAGCAACGTGTAAGCATAAATAGGGGTTTATAACTTTGGTTGCTTTTTGTGTTTTTATAATATCATAATTGTTTTTGAATAAGTTGTGTGAGATAAAACAAATTATTATCAAGGCACATAATACCTCAAAGCCGATTTGAGTGCGGATAAATATGCCATTTGGCAGTTGAAGCCAGAGTGCAAGTGGAACATGTTGACAGGGGTTTATTTAAGAATGAATTAAAAACGCAGCGCCACAGCCCTGAGGGAGGCCACCACTGTTACTTCGTTGACCTCTTCTAAAAGGGTCCCCACTAGCCAACTATAAATAACTGCACATCATATCTAACTCTGATTGGAGGTCAGCACAGAGGCAGGGGTTTGATTGGTCGAGTGTGGCCAGCAGCTGTTTCATAAAGCTGGTGTAGATGGGCCTGTAGGAAAGATAAAATTACATCTCTTTAATATCTCAAATGTTTCTCCTAGAATGCAATGAGGTTAAGTTGAATTTCTGAGAAAAAGTTAAAGCCTCAGTACTATCACGTGTCTCAAGTTTCAGAGGATATCTCAACCATATCTAAAATTGTCTACTGTCCACATTCATTTTTTTCTTCTCTTTTATCCTCTTCTCTGTTTTGTCTCTACGTTGCTCTTATATGAACGATTAGTCTTTGTTCCTTATTCCCGCCTCTTTCTACCCTCATCTCCATCAATATCTCCTGAGCTTCTCCCAGCATACAGTGGCAGTCTCAGTCTGTCTTCAGCTCTGGATCCGCCAACTCCAGTAACATGATTCCCTCTGACCCTTCGTGCCACCCTGGCCCCCCTACCACTTCGCCGCCATCCACCCACCCACACCCATGGACGGCCCACCGTGGGCTCTGTTTTTCTACGGGGGCGGTTGCGGGGGGACGTTGCAGGCGTCAACAATGGTTCTCTGTCAGTGATGATGGATCATTCCAGCATATGGTGCCCACCTGTCCGCGGAGGAGCCGACTTCACTGTTTAGATTTACAGGAGAGAGAGAAAAAGCGAGCGAGCGCCCCGTGTTCTGCCCTCTCCCTCATTCTCACTCCCACAAACATAGGCGGATTAGGGCTCCGATTCATCACCTCCCAGTCGTGTTTACTTAAGCAACCTGAGCGTAATGAATAGAAGCTGGGACATCCAGGAAAGAGGCGCGCAATCACCCCTGTTTGTGTGTTTTACCGCGTTGTTTTGGAATGTCCGTCCTAGAGCGGCTCAAAAATTTCATCTGCCGTATTATTATTGGACGCTGGCACGTCTGTGCGCACGGACGCGACTGTCACAACTTTGCTAGAACGAGAGCGAGTCGTACTACGTGCATATGCCAAAACGAATTCTTCCCTGTTATTTTCCCATAGTGGACCCTCACCCGAAAGCTCCCCTCCTTCCCTCTCTCCTGCAAAAAAGTAAAGAAACCCAGTTGTCAGCCATTTTTTTGAAGCCTGCTAAAGAGGGGAGGGTGAGAGCTAAGAGAAAAAAGGAAAAGAAAGATGGGGAAAAAAGGGAAGAAGAGGGAGCCCCCTGCTAAATCTCCCTACACCCACCCCTCTGACCACCCTACACCCTCCAGCCAACCCCCCCCAACGACCCTGCTGAATTAAAAAATGCTCTGTTATTAAAGGCAATGTCAGGAGTGTTGATTTACGGGGGGGGCGATGACAAGTCAGAAGAACTCACACACTGTGCTGCTAAGGCCGCCAAGCTGGGCTCTGACCTCTTCACCCTCCCCTTCCCCTCTCTCACTCGCTCTCGCTCTGGCTCGTCCGCCCGCCCGCCCTGCACTGCAATAAAACCTGTCTAACTCAACAGCACAATGGAACTGTTGTTGGACCCGACCAGCCGCGGCCTCCCTCATACTTTCTTTAAAGGTGCAGTGCTCACCAGTGAATGCCACGAGGCTTTGGGATGGATGGGAGAGAGATATAAGATGAAAGTAGGTGAGCGAGAAGAAAGAAGCAACTCATGTTCCCTTTTGAAATCTGGATGTGTTTTTCAGTCTCTGCTTAGATGTATGGATGGAAGTTATAAAGCATTTTCCCCCCTGTTTGTACTCCAAATCTTTTTTTAACCTCCACTGTTCGTGAAAGCAATAAAATTGGCAAGTCAGACTCAATAGATTCTCCAGCCACAGAACGAAGCCTCTCCCCTGTTGCTCAGAGAGACCCGCCGCCCAGTCACTCTCACTCTGGGCCAGTGTAGTGCCGCCAGCCTCCGGTCCCACTGCTGATCTCAGTGCATTATGATTAAGACCAGCCGTGCTGACCACTTGTTCTTCTCTAGGTATTGTGCATTTCTCTTTAAATAGAGGTTCACCGCAAAATTTCTTTTTTTTTGTCATTTATTTTCCGCCATGCCATTCCAAACTCTTTTTCAAACATATTTTATTTTTTCAAAGCAGCATAAACGAGATTTTAGGAAGAATATCCAAGCAGCTGGTTTCCACACAACAAAAACAAGCACCAAAAAGTTGGCAAAAATTGAAAAAAAAAAAAAAAAGTATATTTTTAATATAAAAGAAATCATAAAATGGTCCATACAGCTTGTGTACTACATCTGCTTCTAATATTACAAATCCCTGTCTGTTTCTCACATATTATGACTTACTGTAGCTTAGAAAATGTCTTTCCATGTTCATATTATTTTCTTTTTTCAGTGCAGCACCAAATTAGATGTTAGGTTAAATGTCCGAGCGGCTCTTCTCTATAAAAAAACAAACAAACATAAAAATTCCTGAAAGTGATTTACAGTGGCAAAAAATAAAAGCAGTGCATATACTTATATTTTAAGCTTACTAAAGCCATTTGATACATATACATTGTATTAATTGGAAAGCTTGTAATTTATACATATTTTTATAATGGTCTTTTTGGTTCTTTTTTTTAGAGATTGTTGTTTTCTTTTTATGGAAAAGATACTTGGACATTCTGCCATTCTGTTATCTTATTTTGTGTTGCACAGCAGAAAGAAAAAAAGTCAAAGGGACTAATTTGGTGTTTTTGGAGTCTTTCGTTGCATGGAAAAGAGCTGCTTAGACATTCTGCTTAGCTTCTAGTTTTGTCTTTCAAGAAAGAAAAAAATATACATGGTTGAAATTACAGAAAGGTGAGTAAATGATGATAAAAGTTCCTTTTTGGGTAATCTACTCCTGTAATGTAAGGAAATGGCGTAAAAAAGAGGGTTTGAGATTACTGTAAGAGAGTTTAAGCCTAATAGTTAAGCCTCTATTTTTTAGGGTGGTCCTATTTAGGGGTGACCCAGTCACTGCAAAATGACTGATATCACAATCTATCACCATTGCACCCCTGAGCAAGGCACTTAACCTCTGGTTGTTCCTGAAGGGGCTGTGCATTAAATTAGTGCACTGTAAATTACTTGGGATTAAATGTGTGCACCAAACTGCTACCATTTAATTCTAAATAATCACGGCGTTTATGAAAATCAAAGAAGAGTTTAATAAAGTGGTAGTCAGCGTGGCAGTTTTGTCCAATTGTTGATCATTGTTGCCAGACAACCATCTGGTTCAAGTTGTGTCTGGTTGTGTGTGTGCGCGCATGTCTGTAAGAAGTAATTCACACCACATGCCATCAGTTTGTAGTCTCAGAGCTAGTCGTAGCTGGGAGGTGCTGCCGGTCACTTTAGCTTATCCAGCCCTCCGCTGAGGTCATGTGCGCAGATGGAGGGGGGTGGGGGGGTTCCTGCACAGCATGTGCGTGCATGCGCGAATGTGTGTGTGCGCACGCCGCTCAATTGCGACCTCAGCAAAAGTAGCAAGTGCTCTTGATGCAGATGGTTTTCATCACACCGACCACTGCATGTTCTCTCTCTCATGTGCCGATTGTATAGGGGGCCTCTCGCCTTTTTTGGTCCCCTCTCTCTCTCTAAAACCCCCACCACCCCCTCTACAATAAAAAAGACAGAGGTGTATCTCTCTTAAATGGATTGGCACCATTTATTTAGAGGGTCCTGGACTGGGCTTTGAAATGCACCCTCCCACACATTTAGCCAGTAAGTACTTCTGCAATTGATATAATGGCTATTAGCACTAACAGTCTATTACTGATATCAGATCAGTGCTAAATGACCATGGTTTAAAGGGATAGTTCACCCAAAAATGAATATTCTGTCATCGTTTACTTAACTCATTTGCCTTAGTGTCTTATGTGAAACCTACTTGATTTATGCTGCTTTTTCCCGTACAACAATAGTAGAAAGTGACCAGGCATTGTCGAGCTCCGAAACACTTGTCTGTATGACCCGTGCATTGTATTATTACTCTTTTGAAGATCTCAAATCCCATTTGTGCATAGGGTTGACTCCAATTGCCATTGATTCTCACCAAGTTACATTATACACAGATACTCTACCATTCAAAAGTTTGGGTTTGGTAAGATTTTTACAATGTATTTACAATATTTAAAATGTAATTTAATCCTGTAAGTGCAAAGCTGAATTTTCAGTAGTCATTACTACTCGCTACTAATCAAAAATTACAAATTGTTTTGTTTGTTCATCACACAAAGCTGTTGTATGACTCAAGAAGACTTTATATATATTTTGCGTTGTATGGGCCACATTTATGCTATGGCACTATATCCTGACTTGAGAGTGACTAAATGATGGCAATTGTAGTCTTTGATAAATGATCCATTTAATGACAGTGAATGCTAAACCATATAGATTTGCCTTCAAAGTGAGTTTACAGCTAGATGAATATTAAAGCTGGCTTAAAATGTCTAAAACTTGTGGAATTTACAGCTTTTTTCGGTTAGCATATCTAAGTATGACTGAGGATTTATGTTTGGTGTCAGGTCTTTTTTCTTTTTCTTTTTTAAAGAGGGCTTTTCACCCACATACCCCCTCCCCCCCCTTTCATAAATCAATATTTACTATGTAACCTTCCTCTTTCTCTTCAGGGCCAGGAAGCAAATGTGCATCCTGATGGCGCTCTTCAAAAAGCTGTTTGCCCGCTGATTTACTGTTGCCTAGTGTTTTTGTTTTGAGAGCCACATTTTGCCATTGGATCAAAGATCCTGTGCGGGTACAGTCTGAAAAATCCAAACGAATACTGCCGTCATCTGTTCGTAGGGTAGCGAAACGTTGCCACATGATGTGGGACGGAACTCAGAGTGGCGGTGTAGTGGACAGATGATCTAAGGGAGTGTGAGAGAAAAGGAAAAAAAGGGTGCGGTAGAGTTACAGAGTTGCATTTTCCCTCTCTCATTATAAAGAGAAAGCAAGGCCCTTTTCTGGCCCTGTAAAGGAGGGGCCATACACACACTCAGGTTGGCAAACAGGTGGGGCCCACCATGCGGTGCTAAGTGTACCCCTCCTGTGATTTAGAGGAAATGTAAGCAGAGTGCAAATGTGTGTGTATGTGTGGTGCTCACCGCTGTGTTGTCTCTGTTTCTCGTGTCCACAGGCCCTCCAGGCAGCACGCCAGTTCATCCTCCAGCAGGCCACAGGACTCAACTCCCCCAGCAGCAACGAGGTCAAACAGAGCCCTGTGCAGGTACGAGTGCCACACACACATACACAAAACACATGGAAGAATATACAAGAATACATGCATATACTTATTATAACTATCAGATGTGAGTGTATGCACATCTTAATCTCATTTTTGTCCTTAACCCTTCATCAAATATCAAAACCAGATTTTTTTCAGCTATATCAACCAGCCCTATTTGTCATTGTCGTACTTTCTCAGATATTTGTCTATTCAAGTTCTTGACTATCTGACTTTGATCGTCTCCCATCCCCCCGTCTGTTCTATATTATTATAAGAGCAGATTTGTGAATGTGGCTCTTTGTAGTGAAGAGCCAAACAATGGCACTACTTTAAGACCAAATTTCATTTATAGCTTGATGTGCATGTTCCTGTAACACACACACACATACATACACACACACACACACACACACACACACACACAGTAGTGTGGAGAGCTCCGATTTATCATTACTAAGACCAAAGTTTGGGTAAAAAAATTTTCATTATTTTTATGTTGAAGTTAGGTTGATTTTTTTTTTTTTCTTCTTCTTCTTCTTCTG
The DNA here is from genome assembly GCA_033150135.1 of Gobio occitaniae. NCBI lineage: Eukaryota > Metazoa > Chordata > Actinopteri > Cypriniformes > Gobionidae > Gobio > Gobio occitaniae. Next base: position 17,943 of record JARQWZ010006447.1, read on the forward strand.
AATACACAATAATGCCCTTACCTAATAATATCATTTTCTTCTGAGAATTAAAAAAATAAAGATTTTGTTAGTATTATTATTATTTTATATATACTTTTTGTGCTGTGTAGACTTGATATGAACAGGCTTTAGGCTCTCTGTCCAAATATAATTTGTTTTTCTCTTAATACTTAAAAATATGTATTTCGTGGTCACGAATTAACAAATAATTCCTAAGACTTCATATATCAGCACGTTTTACAAGTTCGTTCCCACGTTTTTTATGTAAATCACGCAAACAAATTAATATAATTTGTTCCCTCGTTTTACTAAATCGTGCAAACAATATAATTTGTTCCCTTGTTTTAGTTAAATACAATAGTTAAAATTATTATATTGTTGCCACAATTTACTAAAATGAGAACACATTTTTAATTTGTGGCCACTATATATATATAATATAAATGGTAATAAATTAAATATTTATACATATTTATTTTATAAATTTTATTTAAGTTAGTTTATTATTTTTTATTCATTATTATTCATTCCCCATTTAGGTCAGGTTATCTTTACAGAGTAAACATCAGTTCTTGTTTAACAATACACTGTGCATTTTGCATGCGTGTTTGTATCGTTTTGTCTAGGTGATTCTTACTGTTGGTAAGAAATACAGTCTTCATGCCTGCCATGTTGAATTGGGGCAATGGTGATAACTGCCTGCTTTAGCCCACCTGTCAAATGTGACAAGACACACTTGTGTGTGTGTGTGTGTATACCAAAGTAAAGCTTGAAACATGCTCATGAAAACATGATTGTTCCTGCGTTAACACAGTTGCGAGACTAACACAGACTGGCATGTAGGTACAGATTAGGGTGCACTTTTTATTTAGCCTGAATCGGATGGAGATGGAGGTGAGATGATGTAGAACAAGGCCACCCCTAATCACGAGCAGGAAGCGAGGGGCGGGTGTAGTCAAAACGAGCATATTAGGTGAAAAGTAGAGAGTGCAAGTGAAAGAGCGAGAGAAGGGGAGTGTGAGAGCTGCCCAGAGTTTTACAAATCATCAATAATCCAGGAGGAATGCTAGCTGACAGTTTAAATGACCGTGTTGAGAGGTTTTCCCTTCAGGGTAATTAACATTATCAAGGAACAGCAGGTTACCTCGTTAGTGGCGCACTCATTTAATTAACAAACCACACTAATTAGATTGAACCCTGGGCTGAAGTTTGCTTCACCGTGCTCGTTGAGCTAAAGAAAAGTCAAGAAGAGGAAAATGAAAGGAACATTTTATCAGAACACCTTTTTTCACAAGTTGCTTTTTTTTTTGTTTATGCACCTTTTGATCATTTATATGGCTTATTGAACAGATTTGGCTCTTTTGTTGGTTGTTTAAATTGTGCTGTTTGCAAAGGCGAGCATCACTTTTATTGTTTATTATACTTAGAGGACCACACACACAACATTTATTTTTTCTATTTTAAAGGGTTAGTTCACCCAAAAATGAAAATGATGTCATTAATTACTCACCCTCATGTCGTTCGACACCTGTAAGACCTCCGTTCATCTTCGGAACACAAATGAAGATATTTTTGTTGAAAGCCGATGGCTGAGAAAGGCTTCAGACAGGCCTCCATTGGTATTCAGTACGTTCACACTCACAAGACCCATAAAAGGCACTTAAAACGGCGTTACAAAGTCCATCTCACCACAGTGACTCTACAATAATTTTACGATGCGACGACAATAGTTTTTGTGCGCAAAAAAAATCAAAATAACGCCTTTTTCCAACTTGTTCTTGTCTTCCGTGTGTGCCTCCACGACGCATGCACGAGAATATTAGGCAGATCCGGCGTTCGGACACATGACCCAGAAGCGATTTGTTTACAAGCAGAGGAAGACGCGCGTTTCTAAGCTGTTGAATTCTACATTGATCGTGCTTTAGGTCTCGGCGTAGTTCTCAAAATGGGGCTAAAGTGTGCATTTCATGGATTCCCGAACGCCGGCGCTACGTCATATTCTCGCGCATGCGTCATAGTGCTTCATGAGTTCACGGCAGAGGCCAAAACGGAGGACAAGAAGAGGTTGAATAAAGTTATTTAGATTTTTTTTTTGCGCACAAAAACTATTGTCGTCGCTTCGTAAAATTATTGTAGAGCCACTGTGGTGAGATTGACTTTGTAATGACGTTTTAAGTGCCTTTTATGGGTCTTGTGAGTGTAAATGTACTGAATGCCAATGGAGGCCTATCTGAGGCCTTTCTCAGCCATCAGCTTTTAACAAAAATATCTTCATTTGTGTTCCGAAGATGAACGGAGGTCTTACGGGTGTCGAACGACATGAGGGTGAGTATTTAATGACATCATTTAAATTTTTGGGTGAACTAACCCTTTAATACAACGAAAGTCACTGGACTTTATTCAAAATATCATCTTTTTTGTCCTTCCTTGTGTGTTTTTCTGTATCATCCACAGAAGAAAGTAATTCAGGTTTGAAACATCATTGCTCATTTTTAGGGTAACTTCCCCTTTAAGTATTAAAGTGTTTAACTTGTCCTTCTTCCTTTGTGCTATACAGATTGACATGAATGGCATCTCAAATTATGCAGCTTGTTTAGGAGACTTGTGATATTGCTTTCATTTAACTTTTTGGATGTAAAGGGGGAAACGATACAAGATTAGCACTAAAAAGAGCATATCTAGGGATCAGAATATCGCAGACTTGGAGCTGAGCGCTTTTGACTTGACGAAAAGCAGCCACCCAGAACTCGTGAGCATCTTTTGGCAAGTTTTACAGAAGGGCTAATCTCGCTTTCTTTCTAAAGGGACTTACAGAGGATATAGCGCACTATAATCTATATAGGCTGGATGTTATAAAGAGGCGTGCACATACACATTTGATGTTTTCTGATGAACTCTATGGTCAGATTCACTGACCTCTGTTGACCCATGACCCTTGGTAGAGCTTTAGCTGAGGCTCTTTGTATGGGCTTCTGGGGTGATGTCTATCCCATCTCAGCTCAAGGCCACCCTGCATACTGATAAAGGTGAGCCCTGAGATTCTGCTTTGTAGTGTCACTTCCTCATCTACTGCCCCGGGGCATCAACCCTCAACCCCGACCCTTCCCTGTTTCTGGTTTTTCTAAAGGGATTTAGAGACTGCAAACCGCCCCTTGTTGTCACTGAGGAGGGTTTCTGTTACTATTGAAGAAAAATGTCAGGTATGAAGATTTACAAGTAATACTGGAGGATTCAGGTTTTTTTTGCAGCGACGCATCATACCATTTATGTCTTTACGAAAAGCCTTCAGCTGCTCAACACCTAGCCGTCAAGAGACTCTGTTATTTCACCTCTCTTTTTACTCTCAGGGTCTTAATTCAAATTATTATTTTTTTTCATTTCTAGAAGTCCGCAGGTTCAGGGTATTTGAAGCTGTTGTCCAATGGCAAGGAGAGTAGGGCAGGGAAGTCATTTAATCTAGTCAATGGACTTAGCCCGGCAGAAAATGGCTGCTGGTCAGGTTAAGCTCCTTATGAAGATTTGAATGCAGTGTGACAAACAATTAAATCTTTTAGTGGCTGATAATTAAAGTTTTCCTCCTCTTTACTGCCAAAGAAGCCAGAAGTTACACTACTGAGGTTTTTGTCAGAATCTTCCAGAACCTTGGCCGTGACCAACATGTTATTTCCTTAAATGCTTAATTTTTGCCATCTCTCATTCTCGCTTAATATTCTTTCTCTTTTTGGGACATTGAGGGGTGAGGAATCTCGGATTGCCTTTCTGTAGATAATTAGAACATATACATCAGAGTCAATGACAAAATTTAGTATATACACTACCACTCAAAAGTTTTGGGTCATTAATATATATATATATAACTGAGGCTGCATTTATTTGGTTTAAAAATCCATCAAAAACAGTTATGATGTGAAATATTACAATTTAAAATATTTGTTTTCTATTTGCAAACATTTTAAAGTGTAATTATACTTAACTATAATTTCCAGCATTATTACTCCAGTCTTCAGTGTCACATGATCCTTAAGAAATCATTCTAATATGCTGACCTTTATTATTATTATTATTATTATTAACGTTGATTTTTATAACTTTATAAACTGATATTTTTATACTTTAAAAATTATTTTCTTTTAGTTATTTATTTACTTTTTACTTCAGTCTATTTGATGTTTTGTAATTTGATTTTGATTTTATAAATTGATTTTCTCTCACACGATAGGACTATTTTTATCTTTGTGTATAAGGTGATGGAAAGGGCATAGAATTTATTATCATGGTTATATAGACCCAATTTACATACACACACGTGGCTTCAGTCCCATCTATGTTGGTAATTGAAAAGAAAAAGTGTCCTCTTTTCATGTATTATTGAGGACCTCGTTTAATTAAAAAAAAAAAATGAAAAGACTCATTAGAGACATGCTAATTAGTTTCCTTCTCTTGAGCGTTGATAGAGAGGCTGCGTTGCCACGGTAGCACTGGGTGAAGGGAGTACCACATTGAGATGATCCGATGGCGAGATGGGTGACACCAGCTGGAACCTCCACCTCTGTGTGGTCAAGCACTTTGGGATCATTTTTAGAGAATGAACTTTGAAAGTCCTTTGACCCTGATGAAAATGTGCTTCTCGTGTTTGTTCTTTATCGCGGTAAAACACAATGCAGTGCTTATTGTGCAAATAGCCACTTTAGAGCAGGTTTTGATAAGAATTCTTTGGCGTTTTTTGGAAACAGACACGTTATATAGACACCTCGGATCAATGGGGGACAAAAAGACCGTCCATACTGGACAGGGCCCTTTTTGTGAACTTTTATTTTTGAAAACTCTCTGTTTTGTCCATTAAGTGGAAATGCTTAGTTGGCACAATTTTTTTTTCCTTTTCAAAGAGGTTGTTTTGAAAAGAGAGTGGGTAAGAGAGGGTGACCCAGAATGCAAGAGGCCTGACAGATTGAAGACTGCGAGAGAGAGAGAGTGCAAGAAAAGAAACACCCAGGGCCGTGCTGGCCGTTTCAGAGTTTGGGTTTGAGCAGTGGAGTGTAAAAGTCCATTTTTTGATCTGAAACATGAGTGAAAAGTGTAATGAACGCGGTCGATAATGGGCTTTTATATTTCCGCACCCCAGTCATCTCTTCTGTTGTGTTCCACTGGAAATTTGTTGTCATTTTTATTCTGGGGCAGTGAGGCGTTAGATAGAGCCACAGATGTGTGTGTGCGAGGGACGTCCGCAGAAAGCGAGGGACTAATGGAAGAGGGATATGGAAGACGGAGTGGTGGGGGGATTTTCCACTTGAACTTGCCCGATTCGGGGCACTCGCGCAACGGCGGATTTTCATTTGTCCGAATGCTGTCCGAACGCTGTCAGAGAAAGCGGTCCCCAGACGCGAGCTTTGAACTGGGTGAAAATAAGCAAGTGACAGCCCAGAATTCTCTGCTTCTCTAAAGTCGCTCAGCCCTGCAGCCCCCAGTGGCTGGCTTTTATTACACACCGCGCACACACACACCGCAAACAAAACCGCCCGCACTACCACCATGGACTGTATAAGAAGTGCGATATGATAAATACCTGTGGGAGGTAATTGGGTAACTTCGGGGGGATGGACGGCAATGGGGGTTTTAGATCATTTTTGGGACAAATTAGCTTGTGAAAAGGTGGCTGTGTGCACCAGGGCTCTATAGCCTGGAAGACATCATCACAGAGCCACCTGGTAATAGCGCCTGCAGCCTTTCAGCGGGCCTGTTATTAAAATGACAGGCCTCTTTAGCATCACGTCCCGCTCAATAGTGACCCTTCACTCTCCACATGCAGGCTAATATCTTCCAGGCTTTTTGAAGGTGGCGGTGTGACTGTTTAAAAGCTCTCCCATCCGTCCCCGCTTATGCTAACCCCACCTAGCTTCCCTTATCGCTTCCACCTGAGAAATGTGACCCCTTGCCCCCTCCTGTCAGGATTAAGAGAAAGGAATTATTCTAGTGGAACAGTGGAGGCATTTTGTTCTCCTGTTCATGTGTTGATAAACACATTCTGCTTCAGTATGATGGGGGAAAGGTAAATGTTGTCAGGAGAGTTGGCATGTAGCGGTTTAGCATTCTTCCAAAGTGTATGTGATGGTGGAGATGAAAGGTGATCATGCGGGCTAGTTAGGAGACAGAGGCAACAGTTTAGATGTGTTGGTGGGGTTTACAGCAGCCATGTCAAGCGCTGTTTGCATTATACTACGGTTGTAAAGGATATTGTATATTTTGTCATTACTGCAAAGTAAACCCTGACAGGGTGATGCTGAGGTTTCTGAACGCGTTACTTCATACATATGTAATGTATATGTGTGTGTATATATAAGCGTGTAGTTCTGTCACAGTATATAAATATGTAAACAAAAAGAAATAAATATATACAAAAGCGTACAAGTGTGTATATATAATGTATACAACAATATAAAAAAATAAATATTTATATATAAAGTTGCTTAACACATTTTTGTAATTTATGTATATTTATATATGTAGTTTTTTTTTTACTTATTGTTTTTAAATGCTACATATATTTATAAGTAATATAAAATATGCATGTATGTGTAATGCATTCTTTTGTACACAATTATACAATATATATTCATTTAATGTTTTTTTTAAGGACAAGTGTCCTTAAGGATACATTGATAGCTCACAGATCACACCTTTACAGTGTTCCTACAGCGGTTCCTTGAGCCCTTTTCTTGTGGACTACAGACTTAGTAACACCCCCCATATCTGATCTCCCCCTTCCCTCCTGTTTTTGTTTGGGTACACCCTTACTCCATCCCTGCTCTCCCCGACTCTGACCCCTCCAAGCCTCCATAACCCCAGCCTTAACCTCTATCCTCCCTCCCCGGCGTCTCCCTCTCGCCTCATGGCCCGGCGCTTGGTGTTGGTTTGCGAGGCGATTAATGGCGCCGTTGTGTAAATTAGATGTGACGGCTTGTTTACCGGCTTGAGCCCGCGGGCAGTAGACTCACGAGCGCACCCGTGAATAAACTGATCATAATGGCCATCAGCGCAGACTGCAGGTACTCTAGTGCAGGAGGAGAGAGAGAATTAGAGAGTGTCAGCTGTGGGTTGCGGTTAGGCAGTCTACCAGTCCTCCATCGGTGAGGTGAGTAATTCTTTTTGACGGGGGTAAACAGCGCTAGAATGTTGTCCCGCGTGTGCATGGATGCCCGCGTGTGATGTCTCCTCTAGTCATCTCCTTGTCATTTTTTCAATTATCCCTCCCACTCCAGGGTCCCTGCAGAATGCCGGTGAGCTTGAAGATGGATCGTTGAGATTGACTGACTGTGGTGTTTATATATTCATTATAACTTTATATGCCTCCATTTTTCTCCATTACACTTGCTAGCACATTAAATGTTCATATTTGTCATGTTTTATAGCACCACCTATTGTCTCATTGCCACTAAATGTTACAAGCTTTGTCAGAATCATGCATTTAAGTATATGGCCTATGTTTTGTGAGAATCAGATCAGGGGATGCATGATGTATTGGAATTGTCTTTAAAATACTGGTATCAGTAGATATCAGATATTTAATTGTGCATGCTAATTTACCTTTTTTTAACTTTTAGATTACGTTTTTCGTCATCTAGCTATCACACTCTTTAAAAACACTAATAATTTAATAATAGTTAAAGAGATTTACATTTACATTTACATTTATGCATTTGGCAGACGCTTTTATCCAAAGCGACTTACAGTGCACTTATTACAGGGACAATCCCCCTGGAGCAACGTGGAGTAAAGTGCCTTGCTCAAGGACACACTGGTGGTGACCGCTGGGATAGAACCAGCAACCTTCTGCATATCAGTTAAGTGGTTTAACCCACTGGACCACCACCTCTCGATATCTGTAGCAAATCTCAAAATGTACTTTATAATGTTGTGATGGCTAAATTAACTTGTAGCATTTAAAATGATTGATTGACAGAATAGTATAGAATTTAAATATCTGCCATTTATCAGTCATTGGTCATAAAATATAATGTTGGTTTATCGTATTTGCTAGAATTTTGATATCGATGCATCCCAATGAAACTTGATGACTTTGGGCATAAGACGTGTCTTTTTTCTTTTGTGGAGCATCTGACAGATCTAGTATGTCCAAGGTGCTCTTTTCCATAAAATCATATTTTTAAGAACTGTGCTTCACCAAGACTTTACCAGTTGATTCATTCTAGCTCACGACAGAGGGACAATTGTGTTTCTTAGCTGTTATATGACACCCCATCTCAGCTTTTTCTAGAAGAACTAAACACTTGTGTATGTGCGCTAACCAGGATTTTATATTTGGATGACCAGAACTCTGCTCTCTTTACATAGTCGGAGTGATTCTTTGGCCACCTTTCCTCATGAGTGTCGCACTGTCGTAATTCATACTCCCGAGTCTGAGCCGAGTTTCCTCGCAGTCTTTAAAGTGCTAGACCTTTGTGCTCTTCTCTAAATTCTTCAACTTTAAGTGCCGTTTATCAGATTTTCCCCCTTTTTTATATGGACGAGTATATTATTCCTCTCCAGCTATAAAAAGCCTTTCAAGAACTCAGCCAGTCCCAATTATGGCTTTATGGAGCTGATTTGCCATGTCTGTCCAAAGTTTAGTAACATGTTTTTATATGCTTTCACTTGAGGCTCTTTCGCCCACTTTTTCTCCTGCTCCTGTGTGTGTGTGTGTGTGTGTGTCTGTATGCACCAGCGCACTACATGTGATAATTACCCTGTAATATGGAATGGCAAAGAATCCTCAAGAGAATGGAGATGCATTCATCATCATCCATTTATTTAAATACCATAATTTAGTGTACGGCTCATTACTGGGAGGTTGACCTTTCCCAAAATGAAGATCTTCTCTATACTTTGTAGTCACTGCCTGGTTTAAATTTTTTTTCAATCCTAAAAATGCTAATAGAGACAAATACAAAGAAGGTGATGAAGTGTGTTAGCCTGTCTGTCATACACCCCAACCCCCGCCCCCCCCCCACACACACACACACACCCTTCCATCCATGTAGTCTGTCTTTTTAATGTTGTAATTATGTAATAAGATAGAAGCATCTCAGGTTAAGGCTTCAAACAATAGTGGTTTAGTTTACACCAGGTGCAACAAACATTGATTCCCTTGCAAGATGTACCACAACTCCCAAATCTATTTTTAAATAGCAAATCATTTGAGTGGCCACTTCATTAGAGCAGAAACGTTACAACTTATCGTTGAATGCATTGAGACGCCCCATATATCCAGACTAATGGAATCAGATTGAATCCAGGAGCACAGGTGAAACATTTTGCATGGAATCACCTGCAGAATGCTTTTATGTGCAGATGGTTTTAGTTTAATGAAAGCGAGTCATTTGGCAGACTGACAGTATATTGTGCTGAGGAGGATTTCGTATTAAAACACTCACTTGTTCCGGTTCAGACCCCACATAAACTACACAATGTCGGGCTCTGGCTGCGGGCCTGTCTGCAGGTTCACAAGAGATTCCCATCATGGTCCTTGTGTCTGTGTTTTAATGAGCGGAGGGGTTGATAAGACTGATTGTAATTTATCAAGGCCGGAAAAAAAAGGAAAAGCCAGAATAAGGCTCATTGGAATGCATTGTCTGTCCTTACTACTTCCTTTATGACCCTCTGGGATGCATCGCTCTTCTTGCTGCTCGGCTTCCCTCTCCTCTCTCTCCTCTCTCTCCTCTCTCTCGCTCGCTCTCTCTCGCTCTCTCTCGCTCTCTCTCCCTCTCGCTCTCATTTCCCATCTCTTCTCTTTGTTAATCAGTTAAACTCGCTCTTCAAATAGCCCCTCTAATTACTGCTTCGCTCCCTGCGAACGGCCATCTCCCCCGCTGCTCTCTCTCTCTCTCTGTATTGAAGCTGACCCCTGTCAGTAGTGGGTAGCTCTTCGTGGTGCGTGCGGACAGTGCTGGTGAATCTTAATGGTGGTGGGAGGCACCAGAGGTGCCACTGAAGCTGGCTCATTAGCAGACAGTCTCAGAAGCTTGTGGAGATGGTTTTAGGGGATGGCCATCAAATGCACACACCATATATTATGTGCGCTCTCACAGACAGATGCGTTCAGATGCCGTGCCACTTACAAACTCAAAGCTGCGGGTGAGTGCGAAAAGAGGTTTTGCTTGTATAGATGAGCTCCATTTACCGTATTGACCTCTAAAGTGACTGTGTGTGTGTTTTACCCCCACCTGATTAAAGGTGGATGAGATAAGTGAAATACGCTGAAAATGACCACAACAGCCACCCTCTGCAGACGACCCTTGACCTGCGTGCCACTGATTGGTGGAGACCGCTCATCAGCTCGCAATTCTATAATTTTTTACCTAGTCCGTAAATGCCATTTTACTACTTACAGAAAAGGGAAATGATTTTTAAAAATGATTAAATAACTAAGAAAATAAATTATTGGGAAAATAAAAAATAAATGATTGGGAACTATTAAAAATAGACACTTGTCACTCATCTATTATAATAAAATGAAATATATTTTTGATATTTTTTTTTTTTTTTTACACGGCTGTCAAAGAAGAAAGATGCTTTTGCCCTATAACGGTACAGCATTGACCAGAAGGGACAGAATGTTGGCACACCAAACCTTGACCGGGTTAGGCACAAAGTCTCAGAAATTGCCAATTGAATAGCTATAAAGAGGAAATCAATCATAATGTTAATATATTTTTTTATGGTTTATATACATATATTTTTATAATTTAAATGATTTAATAGCTTTTTTTAATTTATATATTATTTAGGGGAAAAAAGAATAAATGTATGTATTTGTGTATATTCATATATATTCATTTTTTTACCTAAATAATGTGTCTATATATTCCAAAGCTTTATCTATTTGGCTGCCTATTGAAGCTCCATCATAGGCCAAGTGCTCTTCCTGTGTTCTGAATGTGAGGCATCTCTAGCCCTTTACTGACAGCACATCACAACAGGTCTCTCTTGTTATGCTCTCTCGTCATATGTGGACAGAATGCTTTTTGTGTCCTTTTTTAAAATATAGTAAATGAGTGTTCAGGCTTGATAATTCACAGCAAGGTGCTCGCCTCTGTGCTTCCGCTCATCGAGCAAAATATCTCCCTCGCCTTTCTTTCTCTTTGCATGTTAATTTAAAGAGAGAAAAAAATGGAAGAAAAAATTAAATGCATTTAATAAATGCCTGACTTCAAATGGTTGGGGTTTCTGGCTCCTCTATTACTGGGTCTATTCATCGGCAAATGAACGGGGGAATCATTTATGGTGAGAGACAAAGCCGAATGAAAATATAATTCTGCATTGTGCTGCGCTTTTGTTAGCGGCCGTCAAGTCCCTAATGGCGCGCTTTTGTTTTCCTGCACTGCTCTGAAACCGTAGTGTCGAATTGCACGCTCCGCTCATGGTGTGTAATGGCCCGCCTTTGTGATATTAGATTATAGGGGCAATTAATGGCGTCAAACCTTAACAACTCAGCATTCAGGCGGCTCGTCAATCCCACTGTCGCGCCGCAATAGAAGGTGTTATAACTCTGGTAATTATTACGCCTGCAACTTGAAAATGTCAATGAACGTGTGTATAAAATAGAATGTATGGGTTGTCACTGCGGGAGAATGGGATGCAGAGGAGCAATTAATTACAGGTTTTCATTTCGCTCTTTCCCGGTGACAAGCAGCCGTGCGTGGCAAATTGGCGTGACGCCAAGTGCCCGCCACACCGAGCCCCCTCTTTTGCCCTATCTCACGTTCTGTCTCCCCCGATGTGTGCACAAACACACACACACACACACACACGCATACAGCACTTCCCCGGCTGACCGACTGGCCTACTGTGGGCTCTCGTCTCAGATGGCGCCCTGGCTTTGTTTCAGATGCCTTTTCCTCTCTAGGTGAACATACTCGCTTTCAAAGCTGTAATTGTAGGGCCCTTGATGTTTTAACCCTTGATATAAGTCCTCAAGGGCGGATGCACGTTTTTTGGCAGAGGACCGAACACACTCCCGCGATGGCATCAGATGCATGATATCATCATCATCTGAAATGTGTCCGTGCTTGCTAGCTTTAGCTGTAAGCGCTAGTCTAACATAGACTCACCTGCGTCACGCCTATAATTAATCAAGGTGAGTGGCACGCCAGCCCATAAAATGTGTCTGTCTTGTGGCGCACAAGTCATAGAGGGTAAAAGAGTGCATAATTTTGCCTCTTTGTCTCTGTCATGGATTCTGGGAAGCCTTTCCTCCACCTCATTGTTGAAGGATACAGATGGCTCTTTTGATTGTGATAGGGATGTTTACAATAAAATATCGGACAGTTGCAGATAACCACGAGGCTCGTGAGCAGCGCAAGCTTTCATCCCCCTTTCCAGCGGGGAAAAGAGCCGGTGTTCGTATTTACCGCCAATCTTGTTTACAAAGTCAAATCAGCCCTTTACAGATTTAATTTGCGCCTGACAGCTCTCTCTCTTCGTCTTTCCCCTCCTTATCTAGCCCCCTTCCTCCACCCCTCCTCACGAGCCCTCGAGCTCCGAATAGATAAACTGCTGAAAATATGAGCGCTCAGGCGCTACATGAAAACAAATGAATGCAAATATCAGATCGGACTGGCAGTGGACTGGGAAGTCGTCACGCCGTTGCCTGTCTTTTTTATTCCCTTTGAGTGGAAAATGTAGATAAATGTACGTATTATGCTGGATTGTAGTTTGCACTCGTATGTCAGCTTCAAGCCAGCCGTTGCCTGTAAATAGCTTTATTTTTATTGAGCAGTTGCAGGGAGATGATCAGTTCTGGCCCTTGAGCAGTAAATAGGAAAATAAATGGAACGCCACGGAGCGGCTGTGTGTGTGTGTGTGTGTCTCTGTGGAAGATCGCTAGCTGCATTCGAGGAAGCAGCCGCAAATTGTACTGGTGGAAATTGCTGGCCCGTTAAAAAGCTGCCCATAAGTTCACAGAGTGGCCTGTACTACTGCATTAAAGGATATAATCGTGTACAGGCGGCCTGCCTTCAGGCCTTTCCAGACCATCTCTCTCACACAGAGAAAGAGAGTAAAGATGCCTATGACCAGTATGAGACTTTTAGGACAGTAGCTGTATTGGGTCAGCGCTGCATTGATCATGTACATGTGTTTTTATGCCTTTCAAACTTAACTTAAACATTTGGTTTCCGTAGAAAAGTTCATGTGAAACTTAAAGAAAAAAAAAATAAATACATGTGCATGTTAATAATAAAATAAAATTTAAAATGGGGCAAGTGAAAATTCTGGCAGGGCAAGTAAAAATCTGAACTGGGCTTGCAGAGAGAAATCCTTATTGTTGAGCTCGTCTCTCTTTCCATTTCTCGTTTTCTGCATATTTGTCATAAGATAAGAATCACGCTTTCCATCTTTACGCCTTGTTCTTGTCTAGCAAATTGTGCTCTCAATTCCAGACTGTTGCAAGTTGTTTCCTGCCGATAGCTATCTTATCAGACTGTTTGTTATTTTTGCCAAAGATGTGATTCTCTAGATAACAAATCATAATATTATGTTTATTGAAGTACTTTCAGGCTGATAAAGACTACATACTCATGGGAAGATTTGATCAACACGCTTTCTCTTTCTCTCTTTTGGAGAAACTGCCAGGGTTTTACAATGCAAGCAGTGTGGAGCTCTATTGTGTCAACAGAGCTGATATTTTGTGTGCTGTCTTTGCCATGACAGGATAAAGAGTTAATTAAAGTGAAGTACAACATTCCTTTATGAAGCTAGAAAAACAGAAATGGCATTGTATCGTGTTAAAGTGAGGGTATGTGCTTATTTGTGCTTATCTCACTGTAGAGGTGGGCATCTTAACAGTCACATGCATTTTATAATTGTTGCACTGTTACGGAGTATGATACTCAAACACACACGCACAATGGATGCGGTCACTTATTGGACTTATTGTCTGTTCTTTTAGGTGCCGGTATCCATGGCAATGATGACCCCACAGATGATAACTCCTCAGCAGATGCAGCAGATCCTCTCTCCGCCTCAGCTCCAAGCTTTACTCCAACAGCAACAAGCCCTAATGCTGCAACAGGTAACACACACCAACACACGTGCACCATGCAAGTCACCACACACAGAACTTAAGACAATATTTGTAAATGTCTGGGCTGCTCAGACATGACGTGTCCAAACAAACCACACAAAAGGTACATTTTTCAATGCCAATTGGTGCAAGTTTTATTGGCTAATCAAAATATCACTGTACGCTATTTGCTATAGCATGTCCTCTAAAAGCTGTGCTGCAGGGACATGTTTTGCACCATATGCCATTGTTTTCCAACAAAGTGTATGACATCATAGAGTTTTTCATCAAGTTTCGTAATTTGATTTATTTGATTTGTTATAATTTTTTTATTATGTAGTATAGAAAACTATGATAACTATTCTACAGATAATTGTGAGATACAAAAGTCTCTACTATAAGAAAGTTACAATTGTGAGATAGCCGCAACTGAGAAATACAGTCTCAGATGTGAGAGAGTTTCATTTACAAGAATAAAGTTGCAATTCTCAAAAAAAGATGTTCACCAATGCTGCATTTCTTTGATCAAAAATACACTAAAACAGTAATACTGAGGAATATTATTAAAATAACTGTTATTTTTTTACTCTGAGGTAGAAACTGGCTTCTATGCAAAAACGTAACGTTAAGTGGAAAATATCAAGTTGGCGCCATGGGGTACATACTAAAACAAGCTTTCTAACCCTTTTCGAAAATATAGAGCACTTAGACACAAAAATGACAAACGCTTTGTTCCATACTTCCCTAAGAAAACTTCTTCCCTCCCGTCCGGCCCTCTAACTGCTTAAGCCATACATGTTTTATAGGAGAATCCGGCCAGCTTGACGGAACATCCTTCAGCTGTTGCCAGTGCTTTTATAGAGTGCTGTCGGATGGCACAGTAAATGCACATTCATGTGTGATCCCCGTTAATAGGCCCTGAGTGTAGATGTCAGAGAGTGTAATGTAATCACGTTTTGTGTAACTTTGATTGCACACTCATAGGCATGCCCGGAATGATATCTTTCCCGGCTTTGATGTTACTTGGCTCTGGCGTTTATAAGCAGCATTTACTAGCGTACTAGTGTCGACGACGCCTCCTTTGGCTGGTGTCGCTACACGTCGACTCGTCGGCGGTCAGGGAGCGCTTATGTTAGAGTGAGGACAATGTTTCTCACCCAGCTGCTGAGCCAGACTTCTCCATATCTCTTCCCGTCTCTCTCTTTCTTTCTTTCTTTCTTTGTTTATTAGTTGCATGGCCTCTGCTATCTCGCTGCGATATCGCCTGGAGGCCAGAGGTGTGGCCCCCGAGCAGACATGAGGAAACAAACAAGCCCGTTTCTCTCACGTCTCTCAAATATTTAACATCATCCCAAAAGTCGCAACCCTCGACCTTTTCACACACACCTCTCGGGCAAAAATCAGGTCAGGCACCTCTCCGTAACCTCTTTGATTAAGACTTTCACAACTACAAGACGAAAAAAGAGTTTTCTGTTACATAAATGATCTTGACAGAGCAGAATTGATTTACAGTAGTAGTAAGGAGGAGGAGGTTGCTTTAGGCGAGTATAAATTGCACCGAGCAGATCTGACAAATTTATCAAGAGTCGCTCGCTCACAGAAATCAAAATTCAGCTGTTTGAGAAAGAAACTTAGCACTTTTGTACCCCTCCCCCCGCTTTATTTCTCTTTTTTTTTTTATTCTATATTTAACGAGGATATTGAAATTGAAATAGTTACCGTTCATGGGCCGTTTTACATCTCCAGTAAAAGCCAGTGGGTTTAATGGTTCGCAGTGGTGATGAACCACGTGAGAAGTGGCTTTTAATGCTCACTCTCTCGCACACGGCAAATGGAGCAATCAGAGAGCCTGCCAACACACACATACAGCAATCCGTCC
Source organism: Gobio occitaniae (assembly GCA_033150135.1). Taxonomy (NCBI): domain Eukaryota; kingdom Metazoa; phylum Chordata; class Actinopteri; order Cypriniformes; family Gobionidae; genus Gobio; species Gobio occitaniae. The sequence continues at coordinate 33,878 of JARQWZ010006447.1, forward strand.
CTGATCTCATCCCAGTGTGTGTGGGAGAATGAGTGGGCTTTGGCTTTTTCTGCATGTGAAAACCCTTAAAAATATGATTTTACATACAAAGACAGAGCAAGCGCGGGAAAGAGAGAGCAAGTGCATGTTTATGTATGCGTGTGCACTTATGCATGTGTGAGTTAACCTTTACATCCCTCCAACCCTTAATTACAGCCCAGCTGATATATTTTTCCTTTTTTTATCCCCTCTCTGTGCTGTTAAGTAAAACCAAGGTCACAATAATGGGAATCTAAGGTGAATGCCTTTCAAGGCATGCAGTTAACGTGAAAAGGGCCCACTGAATCAAATCATTAAAAAACCCTTAATTATTCTTTAATTATTCCCGCAACTATTCAGCTTCATATTGGCATGAATTAAAGGGGTAATGAGTGGGCGAGAGGCAGCGGGGCCAGGCGGGCGGCAGCGAGGCGTGGAGAAGAGTTTAAACCGAGAGACAGGCGACATATTGCGATCCAAATGCCTCTAGTGTGGTAAATGGAGTTTCGCTTCACACCTTACGGCTCGCTGACTTCCTCTGTTCGAAAGGGCCGTGGCTCGGCATCGCAGACGTGAGGTAGCTCACCTTCAATATCCCGTAGAGTAGCATGGCGACAGGTAGTAAAAAAGGATTCAGTGGTGTGAGATGGCTTTTGTTGAGGGAAAACAGTGTAGAACCACTCGCCTGGTAAAACAGTGGGATATGAGCGAGTTCAAGGCTCGTTTAAGACCAAAGAGTTGTGTACACTTGGGTCGGCCCAAGATGAGTTTTTCTGAGGACAGACAGCCAATCAAATGAGAGTTTTCTGTCTTTTGCACTGTCATTCTGTCAGCGACATAGCCTGGAATTGTTGAACATCAGGCCCTGTTGATAGTTTGACCTGGGACAGGGCTGTCGCCAGAACATATAGAATGGGGAGGCATTTAGTTTTCATGAGGGGCTCACTTTAATCTGAGAAACAGACATTCGCCAAAACAATAACAACCCGTATTTATTATAACTGAAATAGATATAAATTCTATATTAACACCAACACCAAAACACAAAATATTGTTTGCATTATGCACACTTCGTAAAACATGAGTCACAAAAGCACTTCTATTACTCCAACAACACAATATCTCTGAGTGATAAATATAATTATGTTTCAAGTTCTGTTTTGTGTAATAATGCATTACTTATAAATTTTAGGCAGAGGGAGAACCAACTTCAAGGCTAAAGCTTCCCCTTTAAAAACATTTAAATGGATTTACTTGAAAAAGTTTAAAGTTACTTGTCACCGCACAACCTACACATCCCAGCATAAATGCTCCAGATAAATAATTTGTTATTAAAGCGTCTACGTTCACAAACCATTGTTAATTTTAATAGAGAAACAAGCATACTTATTTGGCATGGCAAAAAGCATGCAAAGAGCGCTCCCTTTATAATCACTAAAAAGCTGTCAATCATCTTTATTCATCGCGATCAATGAAGCTGTTGTTTGTAATAATGTTTGTTATAATGAGAGGATTTGCGAGCGTAACTCGGCAACTTGGAACTCGGAATCCACTCGCCGCACAGAAAAATGCCAGAGTTTTTGTTCAGTGCTACCTTTAAACACCTCGGATTAGCCATTGCGTTCACTAAATCAACAGATATGTTTGGGATTGACTACATTGCCCAACACTACAAAAACACATTGTAAATAGAAACCTTTTACTTTTCCAGAGCGCAAAATATTGTTAGCCGTTGGCAGCTTTTCCTTTTAAAATCAATCAGAAGGACCAAAATGGTTTGAGTGAGAACATTCCAAGCTAGTCTCAAGTCCCTGGACAGTGGAAGGCCAAGCTTTGCCCAGCCTTACACACGCTCCTAAATTTCTGAATCATATTTCTAATAATGTGAGATTTAAAGTTATCATTGTAGAGTGTTCCTGTGAACTAAATGCTGCGGAAGACATTTAGTTATGGAATATGTAAGTTCGCTGAATGACCATTTGGTTTGGGGGGTACGTTGGCACTGCCCCCCAATAAACCCACCCCCCAATCCCTTGGCGACGGGCCTGACCTGGAAAAGGTTTATAGGTTTAATATACAAGTATAAACTGCTCTAAAATATTTAATCATTTCTTGCACCTGTGTAGAGAAATGTTTGATTTGTGAGTGCTTTGAATTGATTTTTTTTAATAAATTGGTTCACAAAGGGAATGATACATTAGTGAATCTGTTTGAATCGAAATTATAATATTAACAAACAAAAAAATCCTTTTCAATAATCACAAATGACTGGAAAGGTCAAGGAAAAGTCAAATTTTTTTTTTACATGTAAAGGGGGGAGGGGGGACAAGTGGGAACCCAGTAAATTTGTAGAAGTAAATATTTTTCCTTTCTGATATTTCCATACAAATTTTATGTATTTCATATGCCCCAAAGATGCATAAAACCTTTTTTTTTTGGAAACATCTTAAGTTAAACATTTTAGAATTTTAGGTTAAATGGTGAAAAGAATCATAGATTGTACATGTACAAGCATGTACACTAAAAGTACACTAAACCTATTTTGCGTCGCATCTTTTTAAAGTTGTACACAGTGTTGTGATGTGGGATGTAGCCCACTATTAAGTGCCTCATTCCTTGAGTAAGCCTGCTTTACATCTGTAAACAGTATGTGTGATAAGGAGTTAATGAGGGTATCATTATTCTACTTTTCTCCACCAGTTGTAGCCACCGTCCCCCAGGCGCTCCTCCACTGCCCCTGCGTATCCAAGGGCCTCCGTGCTCTGCTCTTTCGGTCAACATGTACTTCCATGTCAGATAGGTCATCCATGCAAAACTGAGATTTTAATCTTAATAGGCTTTCCTGGGTAAATTAATAATCTGAAAGTAAAACAAACAGCGGTGGGTCTGCGGTGGCCACTGCGGTTAGCCAGAGCTACGGTTGGAGATGTGTAATGACAGTGTTAGTGGGTGCAAGCCAGTCTCACTTAGGACTCTGTAAAAGAGTAGCTAGTTGAAAGTAGCAGCTAGTTCAAACAGGCGAAAGTAAACATGGTAGCGTAACAGGAAGACTTTCTCATGTTTAATATTTTTCTCCTTCAAATGCAGGAAATGAGAGTATTATTGTGAGTGTGTTATTTTAAATATTTGCCAGTGTAAACCTCGCCCATATACAGTTTCTTCTTGTCTTTTTTAATATTTATTATTTCCAGGTTTTCAAGTGAGCATTAAAGGCATGTTACTTCTTAAAATGTTCATGACGTTTCTGATTATCTGAATGAACATTAACTACAAAAACATTCTTTCAGATAGAAATCTGATGACACTTTCCATAAGATTTGATATCTTCAATAGACCCTCGATTATCAAGTTTCGATCAGACCCCAACACAAAGTATCAAGAATAATAATAGTGATGTTTGCCTTCGCAACTAATAAAAACACTTCCTAAAATTTTGAGAGAATTAGTAATTGAGTATTGTAAATGATTAATCCTATCTCTACTGTTCTGCCCTCACACACCTGTTTCTTGTTTTTGTCTAATAACCTAGTTCATTGTTCTGGAGAATGAAACATACCCTAACCCTACTATGCACACTTAAAATCATTGACTTCCACATGCCTCGGTCTGTTCCCAAAGCTTTTAATCAGCGCAAGGTGTGCCGTGGCGAAGTGTTTCACGGTGATAAAGCACATACAGGTCTGTGTTTACCTGTGTAGAGCAGATAGAGACTCATTCAGCTGAGCCCTGAATAAGTAACCAGTGTGTAAACACCTTTCTTGTGCTTTATTAACTACATAAAACCCTCACACAAGCAAACAGAACTGCAAAAATATCTAAAAGGTACTTTTTTCCCATTTGACAATGGCATGATTTTGTGTTTAATAAACTTTCCTGCACATAATTAATGGATAGTACCAGGAATAGGGAAGCATCAGTGTAGGAATCAAGCAGGTGTCTGTATTTCAGATCTCTCAGATCCTTAAGGCATAAATTGGGTTTTTGTGCTGACCTCTGGCTGGTTTCTACCACCTGTGTTTTAATCATAACTGTATTTCAGGATGTACGGAAACTGCTCTGAGATTAGAAGCGAAGGGCAAATTTTTACCAGCGCTTTCAGAGGCAGGTGTTGTGTGTTTTAGTTCAGTCAATCATAAATAAGGAAGCCTGTCTCCACACTGTCAGGTATGCCACGTCAAGAGATGGGTGGACAGATGATTTACAGGACACATTCATGCGGCATCTGCCAGGTGTTTAAGCTGCCTTTTAGAGGAATGCTGAAAAAAGATGAATATACCTTATTATGGAGGCACTTTAGCCCTTAAGCAAGAAGCTGATCTTGTTTTATCCTGTTTTAATTTATTTTGATGCCTTTAGACATATGCGACTCCATGCACCCAGCTGCCTCATCATAGAAACAGTGTCATGTGACTCATTTGATAGCCTCACAATTTCCAGTGTAAGCAGATGGACAGGACAGTTTTTGGGCAGCCTATTGTGCCATGGTGTCTCTGTACTTGAGAAGCACTGATGTTTAAATGCCCTTTATTTGGTTTGCACAGTGTAATAAACAGAATGGAGAGAAAAGGTACAATACATGCGACCTTCATACTAGGATGCAGTACAGATGAATCTGGTTTTGTTTTAAAGTATATGTTATTGACGTTTTGTTGAAGTGCTCCTTTTTTCCTACATATTTGTGCTATGTCCTTGCAACACTGAAGTGTGCATTTTTTCTCACATTAACAAATGTAAAATGTTTTTGTTTCTTAGTAAATATCTAAATGAATAGTAATAATAAAATGAATTGACTTTTACATAAGCTTTGCAAAATAGCATAAAATATTATGAATACTTTTCAGAAAATGTACCTTAATAAAGAATATTTTTAAGCATAAATGTAACAGTTAGTTAGATTTATGCTTATGCCAATATGGGGTAAATAAATATAATATAAAAAATGTTTATCTGATGCAGTTTGTTTGCTTATTCATTAATTTATTAGTTTATTTATGTATGCATGTATGCATTTTTTTCATTCATTCGTTTATTAGCATTATTATTTAATTGAATTATAATTTTTTTGCAGTATAGTGTTACATTTCTGTTAAATTAAAATCATTCTCTTTCTTTTTGTCTAGCTGCAGGAGTACTACAAGAAGCAACAGGAACAGTTGCACCTCCAGCTCCTTACCCAGCAACAGCAAGCAGGGAAGCAGGCCAAAGAGGTGAGACACCCCTGTCCCCTCCCTCTGTTGTGCACTTTACAGTGTACTTCACCCTCATAGCACCCTAGATGAGCATCCTCAAGGAGGCTGACACATCATTTGTCACACAGCAGAGGCCTGTTCCTCTTGAAAGCCAGAAACCAACTCTTTGAAAATAACTGTATTCTCATATGTGACATGATTGCATGACTGATTGCGTGCTGCACTGAGCGGCACAGACCTTATAAAGGCTCTGTAATCACTGAGCATTACATGAAATCCTCAGTAGGAAAACAGACGGAGGTTTTTTCCCTCCTCTCTCAAGCACTCAATTGCATTTTGTGTATTAAGTGATTCAAAAATGCGGATTAAGACATTTGGGGAATATGGATTTTCATTTCTCCGCCGTTGACCAAAGTCATGCTCCAAACCTTACCACGGGCTTCCCCGCTAATACTCGTTAAGTATTAATTTACAAGTCGCCGCTTGCTAAGCCTAGTGGAAAATCCCTATTACAACCCACTATGGCGGAGTTGACGAGTTTCTTTAATTGTCAATTAAGGCACTGGAGGAGGAGAAGGACCTGATCTGGGTAATGAAGGTGAGGGGGGAATCATGTTGGATCACTGAGGATAAGACTGCAGCACAACAAAGGCGAGGGCATAATCAATGTCTGCGCACTGTGGGAGAGGAGATCTGCGCTAATCTGGCGGTCAAATGAAATCCAAACTTTTGCGGCCTGTGTGTTAGTGGCGTGAGCTATATCTGATACAACTTAATCAAGGAGTTTCCGCGAGGGCTTAATGAACAAACGGCTTAGCGGAGAGATTAGCACATAACTGCTAGCAACATGCAAGTTTCCATAGCTTGTGTAGATGAAAGGAGACCAATGTTTTGTATTTGTGTCCTGCTAAAAAACAGCCTAAGATAGTTTTCTGGTCTTTAAACTGGATTAGGATAGTCTAGTTAGCCTTCCAGCCTCTACAAACTGGTGTTAAGTTAGTTTAACTGGTTTTACAGCCAGTCTATCTGAAAACGGCAAAGACTAGCACATAGCTGCTAGCACAGCTGCTAGCAAGATGCAGGTTATGGTACCATGTGTTGATGAAAGGGGAACAGTGGGTTTGAGTTGAGTCCTGCTAAACAACTTGTTCAAACCAACCCAAGATAGCTTTCTGGTTTTTAAGCTGGTTTAAGATGGTCCAGTTATCCTCCCCAAACTTGTGTTAAATTGGTCTAGTTTGTCTCCTAACCTCACTAAACTGGTGTTAAGACGGTTTAACTGGTCAGTCAAATTGTTTTACAGACTAACTATCTGAAAAGAGCCCCAAACCATCAAAAAAGCAGAGATTAGCTGCTATACAGCTGCAAGCTAGATGCAGGTTATGTTAGCCTGTTTAAATTAAAGGAGACCAGTGAATTTGTGGAATTGAGGTGAGCCCTGCTAAACAAACCAACCTAAGATTGCTTTCTGGTTTTTAAGCTGGTTTAAAATGGCCTAGATTGTCTCCAAGCCTGACTAAGGGGATTTTTGGATGGCTCAACAAGTCTCCCAGCTGGCATTCTATCTGAAAAGCACCTAAAAACCATCAAAACAGAAAACACACCACCCTGTCCAGCTTGACCATGTTAGGAGACAGGTTTAAATGAGAATAATCTTCTGTCTCGGTTGTATTTATTGACTCAGCTAACAACTCCATGTTAAGTAGGACAATTCCCATCTAAGCTGTATAGGGTTGAAGGTGGTTTGCAGGCCTCTGTGATCAAAAAATTAATGAGTTCTTGACTTCATAGCAGGTGAGAGGTGGGGGAGGATGCTATAGGACATGGAGGACAAGGGATTAAGACACGTTAGATATGCCCTGGACAGCATAGTGACTGATAGAGCAAATGCGTGGCAAATACACAAGGTGCCCGAAACACACACACCGAGCAAAACACACACACACACACACACACACACACACACACACTTCAAATGAGACCAGTATCCTGACATTTTCCACAGATAGTCAAGGAACGTGACAGAGACAGAAGGGAAAAAAAGACAAGGAAAAAGATTGAAAAGTGAGAGGGAGGGGAAAGGTATAAAAAAGCATGACTAACCTTATTCAAGGCCTCAGGAGTTTTTCAGACCTTTTCCCTTATTAAATATTAGAGCAAGGGAGATGGTGTGCTCTCTGAGTGGAAGGAGAGCAGGGAAATTAAATCGGGAGGGCATTGGTCAGCTCCTCTTCCCCACAGATCAGCTCACGTTTGTTCAGGGCCTCTTTAGTCGGCCTGAAATTTGGCCCTATGCAACTAATGTAGACAAGAATGCTTGGCCAACACACTGCAGTCCGGTCGTACACATTGTGTCACAAAATTGTATTAGGTTGGAAATCTAGCTGTAGCTTCTTTGCTTAAAGATCTTATGCTTTTTCTCAAATTAAAATTAAATTAATATTAAAATAGGTTTAATTATTTTATAATCAGTTACTTTTTATTATTATTATTATTATTATTATTATTATTATTATTATTATTATTATTATTATTATTATTATTATTATATAAGCACTAAGCACTATGAATGAAGGCCAGTATCACTGATACCAGTACTGATACTGGTTTCTCTTTTAAATTGATTGTTTTCGTCAATTTTAGCCATTAATTGTAGCCATTCAACATTACAGTATAATTTAAAGCTATCAATTTTAACATTTTAATAGGCTTTAAAAATATAATTTAATTTATTTAATTTACATAAATTTGTTGTGCCTTTAATACATCAGGGCTTACCACTAAGGTTTTTTCCCTGCTGACCCAGTTGGGCCGGGTTAAGATTTTTCACTTTAAGACCTGACACACGTGACGTGGATCTGATCCACATCCTATTTTTTTCACAACTCCTTTCGTTTTATTTAACACTTTAACCCGTTTAAAAGACAATTTGCTATGCTATCTGAAGCAACATTATGTGCGCACGTTTTGGGTGTTTGTTCACAGAGAGCTGCTTCATAGACTTGATTTGAGTACAAATTTGACTTCTATTTTGCTTGTTGCGTTTGAATGGCCATAATTAATTAATTTATTTTAACTGATAAATGCATGCTGTCTGGATTTCCACAGCAAGGAAAATAAATCAGATAAATATGCATATTGGATTAGGCCATGTTTAGGGTTCCATCTGTGTGTGTTTGTGTGTTGTCTGCCATGTAGTGGTGTTCCCCTGGGGACAAGTGCACTGACAGCGTTGGACTAAAAGTAAAGCAGTCAGGCATGAGACGAAAGAAGATAGAAACACAAGAACGTGTGGTGTTTCTCATCCCTCTAGCGCTCTTTTAAATCCCTTCGTCCTCTGAAACCTACCTTTCCTTGTTCTACCATGCTGTTTGTTCAACTGGCGCAGGAATCTGGCGCCATGAAGCGAACTGTATCTCTGGCCATAATACCACCACCTCAATTTTGTCATCAATATATTTTGTTTTCCTTTCATTCGTCATTATTAGCATCATATTTCAACAATCAAGGCCTGTTTATATTATGTGTGATTTGAAATCGGAGGCTCATACTCAGGGCTTTGTTTTGGTAAAGCAGCAGAAGATGGAGAGATGACACGTTATGCTCTCCCTTAGTAAAAGATGCTTTAATTGCAGCCCATATCACTGCCAGTCAGCACAAGCAGGTTGAGAGGTGAGATAGACAGATAGAAGAGCGGGAGAGATGGTTGCCACACACATTTTTGCATCATCAATCCACACTTTTGCTCTTTTTCTGTTTTTTATTGTTTCGCCCCCTCTCTCTCTCTATCTCTCTATCTCTCTCTCTCTCAGTTTGACGGTTGAGCTGTGGAGTCACCCTGGAGTCAGCCTAATGAAGTAGCGCTGTCAGTCGGGCCTGGCGTGCCCAAACTCTGTTTGATGTGCTCATAAATCAAGCTGACAGGCCTGTTACTCCGCTAGCTTTAGCCACTCAACTGCATCTAATGTAAACAGCGTGCAGACACAATGTGTTAAAGAACTTGAACTGTGTCCCATGGGACCGAAACAAGGAGAGAAATAGAAAGGAGAGGAGACTGGGATGAAGAGGAGGAGGAAGAAAGGGATAGACATGCTGAATATTGACGTTAGCTCACTTCTTCGGTTGTGGTCTTCGGAACTGAATGTTCTTTGTTTGGACTTTTCACATCTGTCAGTCTCAAAGTTGAGGAGAACAGGTACGGCCAGATTAAGAGAGAAGTTAAGACATTTCTTAAGGTAAATTGTAAGAGTGTTCCTAAATCCCTGACATTGCTAATGTCAGACTATTGAAATCTGTGGTGAGTTGAGTTGAGTTTCATGTTCGGAGCAGTATTTAAGTTCCTGCCTATTCCGGATCATTCACTTACGAGGATTTGTGATTGTTAGGATGCTGCCTTTGCTTATGTAAGGTGTAAGGAACAAAGCAGCTCAGTAGGTTTTGGAAAGGGCTTGTGTTTTCTCTCTTCTCTGGTGATGTTGACCCATGTGGCCCTTTCCCATGAGGCCTTGTGCCCCGGGTGGCGGCCTCAAACACTTCTCTGACAGTGAGATTAAGAAACTACCTTTAATTATTTTCCTTTTTTATTTTCCTTCCCTCCTTCAACATATTTTTCTCTCTCCTCTCCACTTTTTTGCGCCGTTATCTTAAAGGAGATAAGGCCCTTCTCTCATTGGGGGAACATCAAAAAGCGTGTCTCTGGAAACAGTGGTTTGACTCAGGCCGGTTCAGGAAGGAGGACATTTATCACCACGACACCAACTGACCTTATCGGTACATGCCATGTATTCCATAGCACTCACACTTACCCTTACACACACAACTCACACTCAACTCCCCAAATCTGCACCTTCCTGCTCTAGAAATAGGTGAATATTTTAATGGTGACCCATATACCATGTATACTTTGAAAAAGGTTTCCAAAACACTACCCATCTTCCATTGTTCAGAAAACCAGTTATGCTTCTCTTCAAAAGTTTGGGGTTTGTAAGATTTCCTAATGTTTTTGAAAGAAGTCTCATAGAAACTGAATTTAATCAAAAATACAGTAAAAACGGTAATATTGAAAAAGTGTCACGATCCTTCAAAAATCATTCTAATATGCTGATTTGGTGCAAAATAAATAGGAAACTTGGATGTTTTTGTGTTTGTGGAAACCGTTTTTTTCAGTATTTGTTGATGAATTGAAAGTTCTTTTTAGAAAAACATTTATTTGAAATATTATTTTTATCTTTTTATAAATTTAATGCATCCATGTTAGATAAAAGTATTAATTTCAATTTTTTTTTAAATATATATATCAATCTGAGCCCAAACTTTTAAACGGTAGTGTAGTCCCAGCCCAAACTCCCAAAATGTCATCGGTTGAGTCAATAATGCCATGTTAGGTCACTTTAAATATATAATACATGCATCACTTTTAATAGCTTTTTTTTCCAGCCTTTTCTTCACCTTGGCCCTTTTTCTGTTCTTTCCCACCTCTGGCTAAAGATCTGAAGGGTTTTTTATACAAGTTTAGGGCTAGTCTTGGAGTACACTGTGCTTATGTCATAGCTGATAAAACGGTTTGCTCATTTTTCATCTCTTTGTTAAACGTCACCAGAAGTCAGCTGGAACAAAAATAAATCTCTTGAAAGCTGAATGATGGCTTTTGTTTATGAAACAGCGAAAGAGAGTTTTGGAGTCTCAAGTTTCACAAAACACATTTCATGCATAGTGAAAAAATACCAAGCCTTATCGTAAAATGATAAACATCTGATGTCATGTAATCTGGAACTGTTCTTAACATTGCGCACAGATGTTGTTAGTCACTGTTTATTGCCGTGTTAATTGCGAGCCAACCACATGCTAACAGATTGCTACACGCAGGAATGAACAAGCGTGTTTGCGAGCATGTCTTTGGTGTCGGTCCTAGACCACATGGAACTGTCACTCCTAGATTAATGCATTATCTCTTAATGCACGAGGCTTCACAATGCACTTCGACACTTTGAACCGAGCCTCAGAGTTTTGCTGGCTGCTTGTTGTCTACCGCCACAGGAAGTGCTTTGGTGATTGCCGGGGAAAATATCTCTATTCCAGGATATGTCCTATCTAAACATGTCCTGGACGAGGTTGAAGGCTTATAAAAACCAATGAATGTCTCCTCTTTCCCGCCCTCTTTATCCTGCAGCTCTCCAAGTCTCTTCCTCCCGCTTTTCCCATCTCTTTGTTTTGTTGTTTAACATGCTTCTCTCTCTCTCTCTCTCTCTCTCTCTCTCTCTCTCTCTCTCTCTCTCTCTCTCTCTCTCTCTCTCTCATTCTCAGCAGCAGCAGTTGGGGAATAAACAGTTGGCTTTCCAACAGCAGCTGATCCAAATGCAACAACTACAGCAGCAACATATTCTGAATCTACAAAGACAAGGCCTGGTGAACCTACAGCCGGGCCAAGGAGCAGTACCCATTCAGAGCCTGCAGCAAGGTACACATACCAATGCAATTACACAGTATCTGTTAAACAAGGCTCAGGATTCACTGTTTTTTGGCAAAAAGCAGTATGTCAACTGAGTAGGATGTCCCAATACTCAGTATTTATTATACAGTACCTTTATGACAAACTACTTCTGTGAGTTTCAACCAAGCGGCAACCTCCCGCAGTTTCTCTTGAAGCCAATATGGTAGTGACATATACTGCAATTCATCGACTGGCCGCTAGAGACAGGCTCCAGAAGGGAGCAGAAACTCATTAAGCCCCATGTTAAAATGGCCAACTTTACAGCAGATTAAAACATATTTACAGCCTGGTACAAATCGTGGTTTTGGTCTATACAGCTAAATTTGCCCTTCATGACAACTGTGAGGGGGGTGATTTTTTTTTTATAACTCATTCGTTTACATTATATAAAGCATTAAAGTTCTGCATAATTAAGGGTGTGGCCACTTTGAGTGACAGGTGGATAGCCATTTATCTGCTGTCTGTTAGTCATCGCGTCACTTCAGCTCCGCCCACGTCCTGCCTTTTTGCCCATTTTCTGTTATCCGGGATTGGCGCACGATGACACGCTGCCAAGATGGCAACGGCCATCTCGTCCTTTGCGCTTCAAAAGTGCTCATCAGAATCCTATGGGTGACGTCACGGACACTACGTCCTTATTTTTGTAAAGTCTATGGTTTCAACACTTTGCCATCCTTTGAGGACTCGGGTACTGCCACCATTCCAAAAAAAGTAGTATTTTGTCTTGTTTTTCAGTTAAAATATCTAAAAATCCTTAAAATGAATTAAGACTCAACACTGCATACAATATTCAGACTTGTTTTCATTGTTTGTATCTTGAATACAATAGTTTTTTATTACTGCACTGGCAGATTATCTTGTTTATACTTAAAATAAGTGGGAAAATGTACTTGTGTAGTGAGACAAAATACACATATATTCAAGATGAAAATGATGAAAACAAGTCTTAATATTTTAACACGTTCTGTGCATTTATTTTATGCTAAGGACTTTTTAGATTTTCCAACTGGAAAACAAGTCCATGACAAATAAACACTTAATTTTAGGCCTAATTTTAGGCCTTAGTTGAAAGAAAGAACAAACCAGTCAAAGGATTATGCCAAATATAGTATAAAGGCAGATATACTATACTACAGATATAATTAATCAATAGTAAAATCAACGTATTGTAAATAAACATATTTCCTGTATATCACTAAAATAGTTCAGTGTAATTAAAAATGTACTGTTTTATAAAATATTTGTTTTTGCTTTTAAGTTTCGTGCCATTAAGCTTAGCAACATGTTAATGCCAGACTATTGAAATCAATTAGAGTCACCTGCTATTTGTGTGACAAGGGAAGAATGTTATTTATCAAATTTAGTATGTGCTATTAATGTAAGGCAGATCATTTTGTTGCAGATACTGACTCACTTGAACTAATCTTTGAAGGTACAAAACTCCATTAGCTGGCCGATATTGACCACAAAAATCTGACTCTGTCTAGCCCCAGGGTGAGGTGCTACAACCGCTGGCCTCTCAACCCGGTGGTCTGTCTCTTTCACAGCTCTCCTCTTGTCCTCAGCAGCCAGAAAACACCACAGAACGTCTGATTCGCTCCTTTAGCGATGCCTATTAAAGGAAAGTGGAGCTCTGGAGGAAATGCAGTGTGCTAAATAAATGCAGCATCTGTGCTCATACCCGTAGCCTAGGACCAGATGGCAGTCTCAGGCTGAGGCCAGACCTGCGTCCGCCGCCCACTTATTCTTTCTTAGTCAGCCTTCACCACACACACACATGCTTGCTCTCAAATTGCCCCGCTACTACATGCGCAACCTTAAATGCTAATAAAGCTGGCTGTAAAATGAATCCCTCATTCTTCTTCCTCCAAAATTTGGCAATGAGCTATCATCTCAATCTATTAGAGCGGGATGAAGCCCCCCAGAGACTAACTACAGCCATGTCCGTAGAGCCACATGTGAAGCTTGTTAACTTAATCAGCTCATAAAGAGATAAAAGCAAAGCTTGATTGTTGGTTTTGTGGAAGGCAGTCATTTGGATAATAGGTAAAATATGCCACAAAATTCACCGGGCTTTGTGCACAGACTGGGAGGGGGCTTATGTGTGTGTGCGCATGTGAGTTTTACACGCTCCAGACGCGCTTATCCTACAGAAGGAAATGGAGGTTTTGGATTAGTTTTAAATGTATTTTTCCATTTTTCCTCGTTTTGTCAAAGGGTCCAACCAGAAATGGATCTTGACTGCGAACTGGCCACCATCCGCCGAAATTAGACGCATCAACTTTTACAGGTTTCACAGCGGCCATAACATTACAAGAGCCTCAACAGGACAGAACAAACAGGGAGCCGACTCCAGTTTCCATGCCGAAATCCCTGCCACTTTTGCCGATAGGGCCTCCAAAATGATCCCGGCCTTTTATTAGAGTGCTTGACTCTCATTCTCGCCCATTGCTCTTGACATCTCTGATTATTTCAGTCTTAAGAAAACATAGACTCGTCATCCGGAATCCTGAGTGGGCCTACCCCACACACACAAACATATGCGCAAGGCTGCTTTTAGGAAAAGTAGTCTGGTGGAGGAAAAAAAAGGAGCGGGAGAGAGCAAAGCAGAGGAAGGTTTGCAGATTGATGAAAATAATTTTTAGCGACAGCTGTAAACTTTTGGCTTTGGCATCTTTCTGGCGTAGACCCCAGCGCCCGCCTCCCACTCCCGTTGCTTATGTCATTGTTTCAAGGGGTCTGAAGAACAATAAACTCTGGGCTCTTGGAATCCCTTCAACAAATCCTGCGACAGAACAGAATCATGGAATTTCCCCACAATCCCTCTCTGAAAAGAAGCCCTCCATTATGACTGGCCAGCCAACCATACGCATTCTTCTGGCTAGTCATGCTTGGCCGTAGCTGCTGCTGAAAAGGATTTGTTCTCTGATCCTTGGGTGGCGCCAACCGTTGTTGTTGTTTTCGTGTTTGTTTGGCTAACCAGTCATTCCCTCAGAAAAGCTAGAGTTTCAAACGCAAGTGACTCACTGCATTAGACTCGACTGCTAGTCGGGATGACTTTTGTTTCTTTGGAATATTCACTTAACAGTTACAGTAAGTCATTTTAATTCCTGTCCAAAGGGCGCAACCAGATCTGTTGGACTCAGCTTAATGCTTTGTGATCACCATGCCAAACTTTTCTTCAGTATTTTTTTTTCAGGAGTTGTGATGCATGAAGCTAGAGGAGAGAGCAGACATGAGAAACCAAGGGGGATTTTTTAATGTTGCCTTGTGATTGGTCATCTACTTATAAATGTTAGTCAAATGTAGATGGTAAACAGATGGAATGTGGTCCGAGCTGCGGTGAAACGGTAGCATACTGTCAAAGTACACACCTCAAAAAATAGAGTCTTTGTGCTACCATTCAAAGGTTTGGGTTCAGTAAAATTTCAAATAAATAAATACTTTTATTCAGCAATGCATTTAAAAACATTTGCATCATTACAAAACATTTATATTTCAAATTATTCAACTTCACCAAATCAGCATGTGACCCTGAAGACTGGGGTAATAGCGGCTGTACATTCAGCTTTGCCATCACAGGGATGAGGTTGACTTCAGTGTTTTCTGTGAAGTGTGTGAGAGAAAGAGAGAGTGTGTGGCCAACCACCGGGGAAACGCCTCACCTTGCCCGTGTGTGCGACTGTGTGTTTGGAAGAAAATGCAATACAAAAACACTTCACTGTAGGTAAACCGCTCCATCTCCACCCTGCGTCCTCCCTTCCACTTCCTATGTTCTGGCTGTTCTTTCACAAAAGTAGAAACTTGCAAAAAAAAAAACACCTCCCTCCATCCACGGCAACAGCGCCACACCACCGGTCTGGCTTGGTTATTTGCAGATATAACATCCGTGGCCCTTTGGTGCTCTGTCAGGTTGTCTGTGTCTAGTGAACAACAGCCTGTAGCTGCAAGTGTGGCCATACATCATTTCCCTGGCCCCGAGCCTGCTGGGAAGAGAGGGAGGCGGGGGGGGCGGGGGGTGGGTGAAGAGAGCCAGGCCAGGCGAGGAGTTTTGTTTTGGCGGGGTCCGGGACAAGAATGCTGGCGGACCAGACATAATATTTGGATTGCTATAAAGTCTTTGCCATGTGAGATAGCGTAGCAGGCTGTGGCTTTTTGGGAACTGTGTGCGCCAGACGAGCTTGGCCGCCCTTCCCCCCCTTCTCTTTTTTACACCCTCAAATCTCCCTCCCAACCTAGACCCCCTCCGCTTTCCAAGAGACGAAAACAATCTCGAATTCAGCAAGTTTGAGGGGAAAATAAAACAAAAAAAAAATGCCAAGAGAGCATCTAGCCAAGATTAATTCACCCAGTGAGTTGCAGTGCCGGTCGGGACAGTGATAATTACAAATGGAGGTAGCCAGGGGGATTTGCGGAGATGTTGAAAGATAACAAAAACACGCTGAAATTAGCCATTTGCTGCCTCAGATTGGGATGTTTCCCTCCTTCTGCTCTCCCGTGAACTTAACAAGTCCCATTGGTGTGCCCCCTTCCGTAGTGAAGTGTGGCGCAGTGTGCGCCTGGTGGTTTATGGCTTGCCACACTAATGTCAGCGCACTGCCAGACTTTGAGATCTCTGGGGCGGGATGCGCTGCCAGCTGGCCGCCGTTCAAGATGTGGTGAGGTGGAGAGGGGGTGGCTTTGGAGGTGTGATAAGGAGAGACGCAGGTTTTGAATGCTTTCAGGAGGAGCTCTCATCATTCAACACCAGGCTTATAACTTTCAGCAAAACAATGAGGAAAAGTAATAAACATACTGAAAAAACTGTCTACCTAGACATGGTTTCATCATATGGCACCTGTTGTTGATTCAGTGATTGTCAACTCACAGTGTTGTGTTTCAATAGAGATTGTGGATTATAGCTTATGGCTTAGGACATTATGATTTATTGTAATACATAATGATTTATAGTTTGTTGTAATCTCTTGCTTGCTTTCTATCTATCTCAGCCATGTGTCCCACTGACCTGCAGCAGTTGTGGAAGGACGTGGCCAGTGTTCAGAGCACAGAGGAGGCCATGAAACACGAGGGTCTCGATCTGACCACCAACAGCTCCAACACTACCTCATACTCGGCCTCCAAGGTCTCACCTCAGATCCCCCATCATACTTTGCCAAATGGACAGAACTCTGTGCACACTCCAAAGAGAGACAGGTCAGTGGAAAATCCACAAGCATACTTTGTTTATCCACATGATATTTTTTTATAGCGAGTCAAAGACATGAAATGACCAGCATCCACAGTTTATAATTAAAATTGGCAGCCTTTTGAAAGTAAGCAAACAAAGTGCCATGGATTTACTCGTGTGTTTTATATCGTGAGCATTCAAAGTGCCAACTCCTACATGACAGTATTTCATAAATAGATATTTTTGTCACACACGTCGTATTTCAAGGTCTCTGCTGTCAGGTGCCGTTTGATGAGCTGATGTAAAATGCCTGGGTTCATTTGATATTTGGTGCTTGTGTGAGTTCCTCAGAACATAGCATGCCTTCAGCATGACTGACGCCCCTGTGCCAGTTTAGCGTGAGTGTGTGTGTGTGGGGTAGGTGAAGGTATACTGTGATAATTTAGCCGAGAGGTGAGCGGCTGTGTGTGTGAGAGAGAAGTTGTCCTCCTGTGGTGTACTCATACATTCTATCTATTTTTAAGAGCAAGACTCTTTGAGTGGATCTCGTCCTTCACCAAGGAGTCCAGTGACGAGCATCTCATGCCTTATTCCAAAGGCGCTCACCTGCAGAGCACTCAGTGAGTAAAACAAACACACACACACACATGGTTACCTGGCTATCTAAATAAGAACACGCCTTAGAGTGCTGTTGTTCTTATATAAAGGTAATTTTTCAAACCCACACAGGGCCAGCCCAGCCTATACATGCACACATACAGGACATGCATAAATAAATAAAAAATAAATGCTGAAATTGATCATGAAAATAAAATATATGGTAACACTTTATTTAAAAGTGTCCTTGTTACATATGTTACATGTACTTACCATAGTAAATTATGTATAATTACATGCAACTAACCCTCACTCAAACCCGAATCCTTCCCTAACCCTATAGTAATTGGAGTACATTAATATTACTCAGTACTTAAATATATAATTACAGTGTAATAATGACACCTTAAAATAAAGTTTAACCAAATATATATTTTTATTCTAACGTTGTTAGAATTCATATTCACTTGAATGGTTCTGCAGTGTGATGTTTGCAGCAGTTCTATGGATCTTTTTATGTAATATGGCCATTTTTACACACCGGTAGGCCCTCCAAACAAATACAGCCAAATAAATCCACACACACCAGCAGCACTATCACACACCCCACCCTGTCATGCTACACGGACATGGCTAAACAGAAAGAAAAGCACGCCCTCCATCATGTTTTCTTCTAACACTGTTCTCCCTGACTTGGCCTAACACATTTACGCACAAACATACACACACACTCGCAACTCAAAAGGGAAGAAAAACTGTGCGGTGAGGCTAATGCATGGCACATGTGGACAGTGTGGTTGCCAGTAGTTTGTAATGTCTAGCGCTCGAGCAGCTTCTGAATTGCGTGGGCCGTCTACTGCCAGCACATCTGATGAAGAGGTGGAGGGAGCATGTGTGTGCCGCATCAGGAGGGCCTCATCTGCAACCAAGCTGCTTTATATTAAGCAGCACTCTGATGTGGAATTGGGAAGAGTTCCCCAGACCTTCAACCACCACAAGCTGCACTCCCCCCCTTTAGCCCCCTGCCCATGCTTAGCAACAGTCAGACACATGACGAAGGATTCTGTGGTCCCTGCCTTCGCAAAAAAAACCAAGCTACATGCTAGCCAGTGGCGGTTGGCCAGGCCCGAAATGAAAAATTGCTGGATGAGACTGCTGGCAGGAGTTCGGGGTTGATCCGTTATGGGTCTCTACAGAAGCCGGGCCAGAAAGACCCGTTCCAGACTTCTCGGCCACAGAGCGCACAGTGGCTGTATCTCAAATGAAACAAAACCATAGCGTTTATCCCCAGGCCCCACCAGCAGGCCCTGTCAGCACATCAGCAGCCTCCTTATCCGTACTCCCGTTGTTACCAAGAAACAGCTGAAGATCATCCACGTTCGTTCGTAATTAGATAGCGGTGTGTTGTTCCTGGCCGCATCTGAGACATTTGAACCCGAGTCGTAGTGCAAGATGCTAATACGATGATATACACTTACCATTGGAAGCCTGTCAGTCACGATTATGGAAAGCCGGCTGTTTTTTTGTATTTTTTTTTACATTTACCAGGTCCTCTCAAAATGCATTTGTTCAAAGCTTCCTGAAGGACTGGCTCAAAGCTATCGGCTTTCCCAGACAGGGAACGTTCGAGACTGTTTCCATTGCTTCATTGCTTTGTATTAGTCGCATGTGAGACTACCATGCCGACTGCCTGAAAAAACTGCAATAAGATATCGACCCCAATGAGTTGTTTTGATTAAGCAAGCAGGTGTTTAGATGTTTTTGAAGAATTGAGTTTGTAATTTCTGCTTCTTCAAACAAAATCGTTTTCCTTATGTAAAAGTTTAGTGTGACATAATCATTTAGAGTTCAAATAACCAGATCTTGTTTCTCTTTCTCAGCTCGACCCACGAGGAACACACAGCCTCCCACCCGCTCTACGGACACGGCGAGTGCAAGTGGCCCGGCTGCGAGGCGCTCTGCGAGGACATGGGCCAGTTCATCAAGTGAGTGACAGCTGTCCATCAAATCCACTC
>JARQWZ010006448.1:0-45000 GCA_033150135.1 Gobio occitaniae
TCTCGTCTCCATGATGTTTTCTAGTTTTCACTGGCGTCTCGTGGCCATGATGTTTTCTAGTCTTCACTGGCGTCTCGTCTCCATGATGTTTTCTAGTCTTCACTGGCGTCTCGTGGCCATGATGTTTTCTAGTCTTCACTGGCGTCTCGTCTCCATGATGTTTTCTTGTTTTCACTGGCGTCTCGTCTCCATGATGTTTTCTAGTTTTCACTGGCGTCTCGTCTCCAGGATGTTTTCTAGTCTTCACTGGCGTCTCGTGGCCATGATGTTTTCTAGTTTTCACTGGCGTCTCGTGGCCATGATGTTTTCTAGTTTTCACTGGCGTCTCGTGGCCATGATGTTTTCTAGTTTTCACTGGCGTCTCGTCGCCATGATGTTTTCTAGTTTTCACAGGCGTCTCGTCTCCATGATGTTTTCTAGTTTTCACTGGCGTCTCGTGGCCATGATGTTTTCTAGTCTTCACTGGCGTCTCGTCTCCATGATGTTTTCTAGTCTTCACTGGCGTCTCGTGGCCATGATGTTTTCTAGTTTTCACTGGCGTCTCGTGGCCATGATGTTTTCTAGTTTTCACTGGCGTCTCGTGGCCATGATGTTTTCTAGTTTTAACTGGCGTCTCGTCTCCATGATGTTTTCTAGTTTCACTGGCGTCTCGTGGCCATGATGTTTTCTAGTCTTCACTGGCGTCTCGTCTCCATGATGTTTTCTAGTCTTCACTGGCGTCTCGTGGCCATGATGTTTTCTAGTCTTCACTGGCGTCTCGTGGCCATGATGTTTTCTAGTTTTCACTGGCGTCTCGTGGCCATGATGTTTTCTAGTTTTCACTGGCGTCTCGTGGCCATGATGTTTTCTAGTTTTAACTGGCGTCTCGTCTCCATGATGTTTTCTAGTTTTCACTGGCGTCTCGTCTCCATGATGTTTTCTAGTCTTCACTGGCGTCTCGTCTCCATGATGTTTTCTAGTTTCACTGGCGTCTCGTGGCCATGATGTTTTCTAGTTTTCACTGGCGTCTCGTCTCCATGATGTTTTCTAGTTTTCACTGGCGTCTCGTGGCCATGATGTTTTCTAGTTTTCACTGGCGTCTCGTCTCCATGATGTTTTCTAGTTTTCACTGGCGTCTCGTGGCCATGATGTTTTCTAGTCTTCACTGGCGTCTCGTCTCCATGATGTTTTCTAGTTTTCACTGGCGTCTCGTGGCCATGATGTTTTCTAGTCTTCACTGGCGTCTCGTCTCCATGATGTTTTCTAGTCTTCACTGGCGTCTCGTCGCCATTTTGTTTTCTAGTCTTCACTGGCGTCTCGTCTCCATGATGTTTTCTAGTCTTCACTGGCGTCTCGTGGCCATGATGTTTTCTAGTCTTCACTGGCGTCTCGTCTCCATGATGTTTTCTAGTTTTCACTGGCGTCTCGTGGCCATGATGTTTTCTAGTCTTCACTGGCGTCTCGTCTCCATGATGTTTTCTAGTTTTCACTGGCGTCTCGTGGCCATGATGTTTTCTAGTCTTCACTGGCGTCTCGTGGCCATGATGTTTTCTAGTCTTCACTGGCGTCTTGTCTCCATGATGTTTTCTAGTTTTCACTGGCGTCTCGTGGCCATGATGTTTTCTAGTCTTCACTGGCGTCTCGTCTCCATGATGTTTTCTAGTTTTCACTGGCGTCTCGTGGCCATGATGTTTTCTAGTTTTCACTGGCGTCTCGTGGCCATGATGTTTTCTAGTCTTCACTGGCGTCTCGTGGCCATGATGTTTTCTAGTCTTCACTGGCGTCTCGTCGCCATGATGTTTTCTAGTCTTCACTGGCGTCTCGTCTCCATGATGTTTTCTAGTTTTCACTGGCGTCTCGTGGCCATGATGTTTTCTAGTTTTCACTGGCGTCTCGTCTCCATGATGTTTTCTAGTTTTTGCTGGCGTCTCGTGGCCATGATGTTTTCTAGTTTTCACTGGCGTCTCGTGGCCATGATGTTTTCTAGTTTTCACTGGCGTCTCGTCTCCATGATGTTTTCTAGTTTTCACTGGCGTCTCGTGGCCATGATGTTTTCTAGTTTTCACTGGCGTCTCGTGGCCATGATGTTTTCTAGTCTTCACTAGCGTCTCGTCGCCATGATGTTTTCTAGTCTTCACTGGCGTCTCGTGGCCATGATGTTTTCTAGTTTTCACTGGCGTCTCGTGGCCATGATGTTTTCTAGTCTTCACTGGCGTCTCGTCTCCATGATGTTTTCTAGTCTTCACTGGCGTCTCGTGGCCATGATCAGGGTTTTTCCTACATTGAAAATTTTTTGGCGGCCGCCAAAACAAATTTGTGTCCCGCCAAAGCCGTATTTGATCAGTTATTGTGATTTATGATTGATGTAGTAGATAACTGCTGCGCTTGTGTTAACTGAGTGACAGAGAGAACGCTCAGAGAGCTCCTCCCCCGCTCGCACGCTCTCTCTCTTCAAAATAAGCATTCTTAGCTTTCTAATATTTCACGTATTACGTTAATCAAAGGGTCGGAAGACCGAATCCATGTTGCACGTTGCGCTATCAGACAATGTTTTCCTTTAATTACCGCTGGGTGTGAATTGCGCTCAAAATTTTTTGACTCTTCTCTGACCAGCTGACATAAACCATACTTTCAATAAACGGGAAACAAATCCTATCCGGTTATGAAGTTTTTTCTGTGTGTTGAAATCTAGTGTGCGATGTTCTAACAGACGGGATTCGCACACAACGCGTATGTCCGATTCGCCACCTAATGACTCCTTTGAACCGAGTCATTTTAACGACTGGTTAGAACAACTGATCTGTCCAACACTGAACTCACGAATCAGTTTAATCCTTTACTCAGAACACATCTGAAATGAGAACACAAGTGTGCTTACCCAATTTAGCAAGAGTGGGTGTAAGAGTTCGTTTTAATTATCCACAGTCTTTCAGTTTATTTATGTTCACAATGTGTAGTAAAATAAATAGCCTATAAATCATTTAGTTTAGACTGGAGTGAGGTGAACCCAGAACAAAGTTGTTATTAGCTAGCTGATAATTTTATGAAATTGTATATGGCAAAAAATTAGGCTATTTGTTCATTTTTTTTAATACTACTTTTTAATATTGATATGATTATATAACAAAACGATTATCTGTAAATAGTGTAAAAATAAGGTATCAAAATAAGATAAGCAAAAATTACAAACTTTCTTTGAATTTATTTAAAATGTATTGTCAGTATTGCGCTTGCAGATCACGTGAATAGGGTACTTTTTTACTGTGTGTGTGTGTGTGTGTGTGTGTGTATGGATGACCATGTCTGTCAGCCACCACCGAAGACCATTTTTGACCCAGGAAAAAGCCTGCATGATGTTTTCTAGTCTTCACTGGCGTCTCGTCGCCATGATGTTTTCTAGTTTTCACTGGCGTCTCGTGGCCATGATGTTTTCTAGTCTTCACTGGCGTCTCGTGGCCATGATGTTTTCTAGTCTTCACTGGCGTCTCGTGGCCATGATGTTTTCTAGTCTTCACTGGCGTCTCGTCGCCATGATGTTTTCTAGTCTTCACTGGCGTCTCGTCTCCATGATGTTTTCTAGTTTTCACTGGCGTCTCGTCTCCATGATGTTTTCTAGTTTTCACTGGCGTCTCGTCTCCATGATGTTTTCTAGTTTTCATTGGCGTCTCGTGGCCATGATGTTTTCTAGTTTTCACTGGCGTCTCGTGGCCATGATGTTTTCTAGTTTTCACTGGCGTCTCGTGGCCATGATGTTTTCTAGTTTTCATTGGCGTCTCGTGGCCATGATGTTTTCTAGTTTTCACTGGCGTCTCGTCTCCATGATGTTTTCTACTTTCACTGGCGTCTCGTGGCTATGATGTTTTCTAGTTTTCACTGGCGTCTCGTCTCGATGATGTTTTCTAGTTTTCACTGGCGTCTCGTGGCCATGATGTTTTCTAGTCTTCACTGGCGTCTCGTCTCCATGATGTTTTCTAGTCTTCACTGGCGTCTCGTGGCCATGATGTTTTCTAGTCTTCACTGGCGTCTCGTCTCCATGATGTTTTCTAGTTTTCACTGGCGTCTCGTGGCCATGATGTTTTCTAGTTTTCACTGGCGTCTCGTCTCCATGATGTTTTCTAGTCTTCACTGGCGTCTCGTCTCCATGATGTTTTCTAGTTTTCACTGGCGTCTCGTGGCCATGATGTTTTCTAGTCTTCACTGGCGTCTCGTGGCCATGATGTTTTCTAGTCTTCACTGGCGTCTCGTCGCCATGATGTTTTCTAGTCTTCACTGGCGTCTCGTCTCCATGATGTTTTCTAGTTTTCACTGGCGTCTCATGGCCATGATGTTTTCTAGTTTTCACTGGCGTCTCGTGGCCATGATGTTTTCTAGTTTTCACTGGCGTCTCGTCTCCATGATGTTTTCTAGTTTTCACTGGCTGCTCATGGCCATGATGTTTTCTAGTTTTCACTGGCGTCTCGTCTCCATAATGTTTTCTAGTTTTCACTGGCGTCTCGTGGCCATGATGTTTTCTAGTCTTCACTGGCGTCTCGTCTCAATGATGTTTTCTAGTCTTCACTAGCGTCTCGTGGCCATGATGTTTTCTAGTCTTCACTGGCGTCTCGTCGCCATGATGTTTTCTAGTCTTCACTGGCGTCTCGTCGCCATGATGTTTTCTAGTCTTCACTGGCGTCTCGTGGCCATGATGTTTTCTAGTCTTCACTGGCGTCTCGTCTCCATGATGTTTTCTAGTTTTCACTGGCGTCTCGTGGCCATGATGTTTTCTAGTTTTCACTGGCGTCTCGTCTCCATGATGTTTTCTAGTTTTCACTGGCGTCTCGTGGCCATGATGTTTTCTAGTCTTCACTGGCGTCTCGTGGCCATGATGTTTTCTAGTCTTCACTGGCGTCTCGTCGCCATGATGTTTTCTAGTCTTCACTGGCGTCTCGTGGCCATGATGTTTTCTAGTTTTCACTGGCGTCTCGTGGCCATGATGTTTTCTAGTCTTCACTGGCTTCTCGTCTCCATGATGTTTTCTAGTTTTCACTGTCGTCTCGTCTCCATGATGTTTTCTAGTCTTCACTGGCGTCTCGTGGCCATGATGTTTTCTAGTCTTCACTGGCGTCTCGTCGCCATGATGTTTTCTAGTCTTCACTGGCGTCTCGTGGCCATGATGTTTTCTAGTTTTCACTGGCGTCTCGTGGCCATGATGTTTTCTAGTCTTCACTGGCTTCTCGTCTCCATGATGTTTTCTAGTCTTCACTGGCGTCTCGTCTCCATGATGTTTTCTAGTCTTCACTGGCGTCTCGTGGCCATGATGTTTTCTAGTTTTCACTGGCGTCTCGTGGCCATGATGTTTTCTAGTCTTAACTGGCGTCTCGTCTCCATGATGTTTTCTAGTCTTCACTGGCGTCTCGTGGCCATGATGTTTTCTAGTCTTCACTGGCGTCTCGTCGCCATGATGTTTTCTAGTCTTCACTGGCGTCTCGTGGCCATGATGTTTTCTAGTTTTCACTGGCGTCTCGTGGCCATGATGTTTTCTAGTCTTCACTGGCGTCTCGTCTCCATGATGTTTTCTAGTCTTCACTGGCGTCTCGTCGCCATGATGTTTTCTAGTCTTCACTGGCGTCTCGTCGCCATGATGTTTTCTAGTCTTCACTGGCGTCTCGTCTCCATGATGTTTTCTAGTTTTCACTGGCGTCTCGTGGCCATGATGTTTTCTAGTTTTCACTGGCGTCTCGTCTCCATGATGTTTTCTAGTTTTCACTGGCGTCTCGTGGCCATGATGTTTTTTAGTTTTCACTGGCGTCTCGTCTCCATGATGTTTTCTAGTTTTCACTGGCGTCTCGTGGCCATGATGTTTTCTAGTTTTCACTGGCGTCTCGTGGCCATGATGTTTTCTAGTCTTCACTGGCGTCTCGTCTCCATGATGTTTTCTAGTCTTCACTGGCGTCTCGTCTCCATGATGTTTTCTAGTCTTCACTGGCGTCTCGTCTCCATGATGTTTTCTAGTTTTCACTGGCGTCTCGTGGCCATGATGTTTTCTAGTTTTCACTGGCGTCTCGTCTCCATGATGTTTTCTAGTCTTCACTGGCGTCTCGTCTCCATGATGTTTTCTAGTTTTCACTGGCGTCTCGTGGCCATGATGTTTTCTAGTCTTCACTGGCGTCTCGTCTCCATGATGTTTTCTAGTCTTCACTGGCGTCTCGTCTCCATGATGTTTTCTAGTTTTCACTGGCGTCTCGTGGCCATGATGTTTTCTAGTCTTCACTGGCGTCTCGTGGCCATGATGTTTTCACTGGCGTCTCGTCTCCATGATGTTTTCTAGTCTTCACTGGCGTCTCGTCTCCATGATGTTTTCTAGTTTTCACTGGCGTCTCGTGGCCATGATGTTTTCTAGTCTTCACTGGCGTCTCGTCTCCATGATGTTTTCTAGTTTTCACTGGCGTCTCGTGGCCATGATGTTTTCTAGTCTTCACTGGCGTCTCGTCTCCATGATGTTTTCTAGTTTCACTGGCGTCTCGTGGCCATGATGTTTTCTAGTTTTCACTGGCGTCTCGTGGCCATGATGTTTTCTAGTTTCACTGGCGTCTCGTCTCCATGATGTTTTCTAGTCTTCACTGGCGTCTCGTCTCCATGATGTTTTCTAGTTTTCACTGGCGTCTCGTCGCCATGATGTTTTCTAGTCTTCACTGGCGTCTCGTGGCCATGATGTTTTCTAGTCTTCACTGGCGTCTCGTGGCCATGATGTTTTCTAGTCTTCACTGGCGTCTCGTCTCCATGATGTTTTCTAGTTTTCACTGGCGTCTCGTGGCCATGATGTTTTCTAGTCTTCACTGGCGTCTCGTCTCCATGATGTTTTCTAGTTTCACTGGCGTCTCGTGGCCATGATGTTTTCTAGTTTTCACTGGCGTCTCGTGGCCATGATGTTTTCTAGTTTCACTGGCGTCTCGTCTCCATGATGTTTTCTAGTCTTCACTGGCGTCTCGTCTCCATGATGTTTTCTAGTTTTCACTGGCGTCTCGTCGCCATGATGTTTTCTAGTCTTCACTGGCGTCTCGTGGCCATGATGTTTTCTAGTTTTCACTGGCGTCTCGTCTCCATGATGTTTTCTAGTTTTCACTGGCGTCTCGTCTCCATGATGTTTTCTAGTTTCACTGGCGTCTCGTCTCCATGATGTTTTCTAGTCTTCACTGGCGTCTCGTGGCCATGATGTTTTCTAGTTTTCACTGGCGTCTCGTCTCCATGATGTTTTCTAGTCTTCACTGGCGTCTCATGGCCATGATGTTTTCTAGTTTTCACTGGCGTCTCGTCGCCATGATGTTTTCTAGTCTTCACTGGCGTCTCGTCTCCATGATGTTTTCTAGTTTTCACTGGCGTCTCGTCTCCATGATGTTTTCTAGTCTTCACTGGCGTCTCGTCTCCATGATGTTTTCTAGTCTTCACTGGCGTCTCGTCTCCATGATGTTTTCTAGTCTTCACTGGCGTCTCGTCTCCATGATGTTTTCTAGTTTTCACTGGCGTCTCGTCTCCATGATGTTTTCTAGTCTTCACTGGCGTCTCGTCTCCATGATGTTTTCTAGTTTTCACTGGCGTCTCGTCTCCATGATGTTTTCTAGTCTTCACTGGCGTCTCGTCTCCATGATGTTTTCTAGTTTCACTGGCGTCTCGTCTCCATGATGTTTTCTAGTCTTCACTGGCGTCTCGTCTCCATGATGTTTTCTAGTCTTCACTGGCGTCTCGTCTCCATGATGTTTTCTAGTTTCACTGGCGTCTCGTCTCCATGATGTTTTCTAGTCTTCACTGGCGTCTCGTGGCCATGATGTTTTCTAGTCTTCACTGGCGTCTCGTCGCCATGATGTTTTCTAGTCTTCACTGGCGTCTCGTGGCCATGATGTTTTCTAGTTTTCACTGGCGTCTCGTCTCCATGATGTTTTCTAGTTTTCACTGGCGTCTCGTGGCCATGATGTTTTCTAGTTTTCACTGGCGTCTCGTCTCCATGATGTTTTCTAGTTTTCACTGGCGTCTCGTCTCCATGATGTTTTCTAGTTTCACTGGCGTCTCGTCTCCATGATGTTTTCTAGTCTTCACTGGCGTCTCGTGGCCATGATGTTTTCTAGTTTTCACTGGCGTCTCGTCTCCATGATGTTTTCTAGTCTTCACTGGCGTCTCATGGCCATGATGTTTTCTAGTTTTCACTGGCGTCTCGTCGCCATGATGTTTTCTAGTTTTCACTGGCGTCTCGTCTCCATGATGTTTTCTAGTCTTCACTGGCGTCTCGTGGCCATGATGTTTTCTAGTTTTCACTGGCGTCTCGTCTCCATGATGTTTTCTAGTTTCACTGGCGTCTCGTCTCCATGATGTTTTCTAGTCTTCACTGGCGTCTCGTCTCCATGATGTTTTCTAGTCTTCACTGGCGTCTCGTCTCCATGATGTTTTCTAGTCTTCACTGGCGTCTCGTCTCCATGATGTTTTCTAGTCTTCACTGGCGTCTCGTGGCCATGATGTTTTCTAGTTTCACTGGCGTCTCGTCTCCATGATGTTTTCTAGTCTTCACTGGCGTCTCGTGGCCATGATGTTTTCTTGTTTTCACTGGCGTCTCGTCTCCATGATGTTTTCTAGTTTTCACTGGCGTCTCGTGGCCATGATGTTTTCTAGTTTCACTGGCGTCTCGTCGCCATGATGTTTTCTAGTCTTCACTGGCGCCTCGTCTCCATGATGTTTTCTAGTCTTCACTGGCGCCTCGTCTCCATGATGTTTTCTAGTTTTCACTGGCGTCTTGGAGCGCAATAAGTGGGCGTATCGTATTCAAATAACTTGACAAGTTGACGTCATCTAGTCAGAGTAAAAGCTTCGGTCTTCTAACGATTCTTAAAAATGACTCCGAGTCGACTCTTACTTTTGAAAGAAAATAACTATATATACGGTGCACTGTCATATTTCAAACTATGCAGGATTTTTTTGTTCACTTAGATCTATGTTACACACTACATGAAAGGTACATTTCAAAATTCCATGATAGGTGCTCTTTAAATATCCACAATAAATGAACAAAACAACCAAAACAAAAATAGCAATGGACTCTCAGTCAGTTAACAAAAAATACACTTGAATAAACAGCTGGAAAACTGCAGCGGATGATGGGAATCGATTACATTTTTTTTACTAATTAATCAGATTTTTTCCTGTAATTAATCACGATTAATACGTTTTTAATGTTTTGACATTGTAATAATTTCAGTTACTCTCCAAATTAATGTAGAAGCAAGTTATTGACAGCATATTTTAAACATGTGTTGTATTGGCATCTTTTTATGAATAAGGTCAGCATCACTGATGTCTCTATGAAACATTAATGACGTTACATTACAGTATAACTGAAAGATACCAATTTCAACATTTATTAGGCTTTAAAAAAAAAAGCGTCCCGCGCATCTCATTTCCTCACAACTTTTTAAGTTTATTTAAGACGTTATTTAACTAGTTTACTCCTAATATGAGAATACTCAAAATTCTCTGTATTGTTGTTATTGTTTGTTCATGAGCAAAAGAGAACTTGATGTGAGCAGGAGACTGACGCGAGTCTGTCTGTGTGTGTGTGTGTGTGTCAGAGTGTCACAGACAGGACATTGACATACAGCGCGTTCGGTTACACTTTATTTCGATAGTCCACTTTAAACATTATACTAACTATAAGTAACTTTGCAACTACATGTCAACTAACTGTCATTAGAGTAGATGTAAAAACACACTTGGTTACATTCATTCATTTAGCAGACGCTTTTATCCAAAGGCCTGTCACGATAACACATTTTGCTGGACGATAAATTGGCCAAGAAATGATTGCGATAAACGATAATATTGGTGTTCTGAGACCATTTTCATCTAAAATAATGATAATAGCATAATAATGCGGGTGCACCTTTTCAAAGATCAATAAACTTTTTACTTCTAAAGCATTTTAAATATCCACAATAAATGAACAAAACAACCAAAACAAAAAAAGCAATGGACTCTCAGTCAGTTAACAAAAAATACACTTGAATAAACAGCTGGAAAACTGCAGCGGATGATGGGAATCGATTACATTTTTTTTACTAATTAATCATATTTTTTCCTGTAATTAATCACGACTAATACGTTTTTAATGTTTTGACATTGTAATAATTTCAGTTGCTCTCCAAATTAATGTAGAAACAATTTATTGACAGCATATTTTAAACATGTGTTGTATTGGCATCTTTTTATGAATGAAGGCCAGTATCACTGATGTCTCTATGAAACATTAATGACGTTACATTACAGTATAACTGAAAGATACCAATTTCAACATTTATTAGGTTTTTAAAAAACAACTTTTAATTTAAGTGAACTTAAAACAATCTTTACAGTCGACTCTGCTCTGATTGGTCAGATGACCCAGTCTGTTGTGATTGGTCGACTCTGCTCTGATTGGTCAGATGGCCTAGTTTTTTCAGTTATACTAAGTGTGTATCTGACTGCATACTGAAGAGAAACTGACTTTAGGACCCAGCGGAACAGCTCCATAGAGCTCTAAGGGCATTAAGAGTCATGAAATATCATATTATATTATTATTTATTCCACAAGAGGTCGGCAAAGACGCCCAATGTAAGATATTCTGAGCTGAATTGACAGGGTGATGCATGAAATTGTGAGCTATTTTGAATTTAATTTGAAAGAATGTGCTTAAATGATATTATTTATTGATAAAATCTAGTAATTTAAAGGGAAATAAAATAAAAAATTACACAAAATCTCCAAAACAATTGCATTTAAAAATAGAAAAAATATTATAAAAATTAAATGTTACAAAAAAAAGGATGATTTTAGGGCTTTGGGGTAATTTTTTACCCGCGAAGGACTGATTTTGTTACAGAGTGCGAGGGACGGATGAGGGTTAAGGTAGCACAAACACTTTTTAAAATTCAAAACAACCATTTGTTTTTTACAGTGTAGGCTGATTTTAGCTATTTTTTCAATCATATACATTTACGTATCATTTATTCTCCAAAACAAACATTATTTACTGATATAGGTGCACTGAAAAAAATGATTCGTTGAATTTACTAAACATTTGATCGTAAGTGGTCGCAATCAATTTATTTGATCTAAATTTAAACAAAAACACATGCAATTCCCGATAAAACCAATTCATTAAATTAAAATAAAAAAACTCAATTTAAATTATTTAAACGAACACAAATTAATTTTGCTTAATTTAATCGGGCCATAATCATTTTTTTCAGTGTGGTGATATTTAGGTGGTATTAATAGATGAAGTCTGTGTGTATATATTCACATAGATAACATCTGTAATTAAATGAAAATAATATTTCACTGTTTTTACTGTAAATGCGATTTATCAGTAACACTGTACTCAAAGCCCTTATGTATAATGCACTATAAAGGTATTTATAATGCAAATTATATCTTTTCATAAATAACTGTAACCAAAGTTAAAATGCATTATAATATTTCGGTTGCGTTTTAATGCATTATACTTTCTAAAGGTGTGTTCAATAAATAGATACATATTCAAATGTATTATAACTGTGGTTATAACTATTCATGAGACTATTAAGGTTCATTACAAGGCATAATTAATGCATTCAAATACTTTATAATGCATTATACATAAGGGCTTTAAGTAAACCGCTACCGATTAATCTATTGATAGTGATGGTGTTTTTTTCTTTCGAATAACATGCACTGATGAATTATTCACACACCAGGAACATGCATTAAAAAAACCGTGTCAGTTTTGATGTCATGCTGACTGTTGAAGGCGTGCACACAAACAACATGAGTTGTCAAATCAGACGTAAATCCTCGTACTGTTTAACAAACTCCATATTCACCGGAGAGCTCCCGATGAAAGACATCCCATGATCCGTGTGTTAAGCGTTCAGTGCTCTGGAATAGAGATGCTGATAACAATCACATCGCTGATCGTAACCATGGGTTACAGCGCTCTCTCTCTCTCACTCACCGTGTGTGTGTGTGTGTGTGTGTGTGTGTGTGTGTGTGTGTGTGTGTGTGTGTGTGTGTGTGTGTGTGTGTGTGTGTGTGTGTGTGCAGTGTTATATTTAGACGTGTTATTAAAAAGTTGGCACATTCTCACTGAGTCATAGGAGGTGATGTCAAGATGCTTCAGTAATGCGGGCAGCATCATTAAGACACAAACGAAGATGCTCGACAGGAATAGACAGTGGAGGTGAAGAAAAAACTCACGAGGAGAGACAAAGTGCTGATTTCACTGACGTCAGTCCTGCTGGGATCCGGCTAACTTTAGGATTCAGACGTTAAACTTTCTGATCAAATGTTAACCGTTCAAAAGTTTGAGGTTTTTAAAGAAATTGATAATTTTATTCAACAAGGACACATTTAAAAAGATCAAATGAGATGCTAAATGTTTTATTTTATGTTACAAAAGATTCCATTTCAAATAAATGCTGTTCTATTGAACTTTCTATTCATCGAAGAATCCTGAAAAACACACAATGTATCAGTTTCCACACAAATATGACTGTTTTCAACATTGATAATAATCATAAATGTTTCTTGAGCATCAAATCCTCATATGAGAATGATTTGTGAAGGATCATGTGACACTGAAGACTGGAGTAATGATGATAAATTCTGCTTTGATCACTGGAATAAATTATGCTTTACTATATATTCACATAGAAAACATCTGTTTTAAATTGTAATAATATTTCATGATTTTTACTCTATTACTAATCTAATAAATGCAGCTTTTGATCACATGATATACATTATATTTATCTAAATATTCACTTAGAAAAATACTATTTTAAATTGGAATAATATTTCATGATTTTTACTGTATTACTAATTTAATAAATGCAGCTTTTGATCACATGAATAAATTATATTTTACTATATATTCACTTAGAAAAAGAATATTTAAATTGGAATAATATTTCATGATTTTTACTGTATTACTAATTTAATGAATGCAGATTTGATTACATGAATAAATTATATTTTACTATATATTCAATTAGAAAAATAATATTTTAAATTGGAATAATATTTCATGATTTTTACTGTATTACTAATTTAATAAATGCAGCTTTTGATCACATGAATAAATTATATTTTACTATATATTCACTTAGAAAAATACTATTTTAAATTGGAATAATATTTCATGATTTTTACTGTATTACTAATCAAATAAATGCAGCTTTGATCACAGAAATAAATTATATTTTACTAGAAATTCACTTAGAAAAAGGCTATTTTACATTTTAATAATATTCCATGATTTTTACTGTATTACCAATCAAATAAATGCAGCTTTTGATCACATGAATAAATTATATTTTACCATATATTAACTTAGAAAAAGCTATTTTAAATTGGAATAATATTTCATTATTTTTACTGTATTACTAATCAAATAAATGCAGCTTTGATCACATGAATAAATTATATTTTACCATATATTCACTTAGAAAAAGCTATTTTAAATTGGAATAATATTTCATTATTTTTACTGTATTAATAATCAAATAAATGCAGCTTTGATCACATGAATAAATTATATTTTACTATATATTCATTTTGAAAAAGACAATTTTACATTGGAATAATATTTCATTATTTTTACTGTATTACTAATCAAATAAATGCAGCTTTAATCACATGAATAAATTATATTTTACTATATATTCATTTTGAAAAAGACTATTTTACATTGGAATAATATTTCATGATTTTTACTGTATTACTAATCAAATAAATGCAGATTTGATCACATGAATAAATCATATTTTTCTATAAATTCACTTAGAAGAAAGCTATTTTAAATTGTAATAATATTTCATGATTTTTACTGTATTACTAATCTAATAAATGCAGCTTTGATCACATTAATAAATTATATTTGACTATATATTCATTTTGAAAAAGACTATTTTAAATTGGATTAATATTTCATGATTTTTACTGTATTACTAATCAAATAAATGCAGCTTTGATCACACAAATAAATTATATTTTACCATATATTCACTTAGAAAATTACTTTTTTAAATTGGAATAACATTTCATGATTTTTACTGTAGTACTAATCAAATAAATGCAGCTTTGATCATATGAATAAAGTATATTTTACTATATATTCACTGGAAAACAGCTGTTTTACATTGAAATAATATTTCACATTTTTGTATGTATTTTTGATCAAATAAACACCTAACCCCAAACTTAGTATGAACACATCTGTTGAATTCTGCATTATTGTATTAAATGTCTCCAACAGTTAGGTTGTAGTTTCATGTTTTGCCTTTACTCATGGTACAAATCACTGTAACGTGCATCCTCTTATTGCTTTAAGATGTTATATCTTCATATGCACATTATTATTCATCATTGATGACTCAAGCTCTGTCTCTGTGTCTGTAGTCGTCTGCTAAAGACTGACATGGAGCTGGAAGTTCTGCGCTACACCAACCGCATCTCCAGTGAAGCCCACAAAGAGGTAAAACGTGTGTGTGTGTCACATCCATAAAGCTCAACGCAGTTTTATTAATGGGTTAGGGTGATCTTGAACATTATAGACAGATTTGAAAACCATTGCATGCTAAAAAAAAAAGCATATTTTTAAAGTTATGAGGACTTGAGATGTCCGTGGTAAGTGTTGAATATCTCTGAAAGACTGGCACTGTGTTTCTCAAAAGCATCGTAAGCCTTCTATGATCTCTTTATGCTTTTGATGTTTTGGGAAATGCTTTACAGTGAGTATTAAAGTCCTTCATAAAGTGTGTAGTAAACTCTTGATGTGCAGCTTCCAGAATCTTAAACCTCGTTTGATCAGAATCTAGGCCAGCATTGCATTCATCCTTCACAGATGCAAGGCAATGCCAGAATGCTAAACAGTTGATATTTCAGCACATAAACCTGCATCTTGACTACACAGTTTATGCCAAGAGATGATTGTGTGCATTTTATGTTGATCATGAAGTGATGGTCAAAGGAGGAGCAGAGCTTTATATACTGTAAAAATATATATATATTATTTTCCAGTATAAATATCTAAACAATCTTTAAATCAAGATACATTTTTCTGGAGAAGCTACATGACTTAAGATATTATTTCTGAGAAATGTATCAAAATGAAGTTAGTGCTTAAAGTGTGCTTAAAACAAAAACATATATCTGCCAATGGAGTCAGAGAAATAATCTCGTTTTCCCCTTGAGTTAAGTTTATTTTTCTGACGCCATTGGCAGAAATGTGTACTTGTTTTAAGCACAAACTCACTTAATTTTGATGCTCTTTTTTCAGAAAACAAGACTTAATATCATAACTAATTTTGCTTCTCAAGTAATTATATCTTGATTTAAGAATTAGTATTTTTACTGGAAAGCAAGACAAAATTACTAAGTTAGAAAATAATTTTTCAGTGTAACACATCTCACCATATGAATGCAAATTGCTTTCAGAAACAATTCTGAGCCATTTTACCTACACTAAAAATATCAATTCGTTATTTTTTGTTTATTTTTTCCATGGGCTGTTTTGAGTTTTACTTCCCAAAAGTTGAGGCAATTCAAATACAATGGGCAAAACAATTGGACAAGCTACGTTCAAGCTACGTTCAAGCTACGTTCAAGCTAAGTTCAAGCTAAGTTCAAGCTAAGTTCAAGCTAAGTTCAAGCTACGTTCAAGCTACGTTCAAGCTACGTTCAAGCTACGTTCAAGCCCTACGTTCAAGCCCTACGTTCAAGCTAAGTTTGAATTAAGTTTGGTTTATTAAAATCAAAACAGTGATTTTTTTTTTTTACGGTGTAGTTTATAGTTATGGTCAGAATTATTGGCACCCTTGGTACATATGATCAAAGATGGCTGTAAAAATAAATCTGCAACATTATGAAAATGCATGTTTTTCTCCAAAACACGTTGGCCACAAGTATTGGCACCCCTAGATATTTGTATGAGTAAAATATCTCTGAAGTATATTCCCATTAATATCTACATTTTTAGCACACCATGGTGACTAGAAACATGAAATTGTCTAGCTACAGTATGACTTCCTGTTTCACAGGAGTATAAATATGAGCAACAGAAAGGCAAAATTCCCTTAATCATCCATCAGAATGAGTAAAACCATAGTTCTGATGCTTCACAGAACAGAAAGTGGCTGTAGGAAAACAGCTTAAGCATTGAAAATCCCCATCCCCATTCCCACTCTCATGGCAATAATTAAGAAGTTCCAATCAACTTAAGATGTTATGAATCTGCCTGGAAGAGGACGTGTGTCTATATCGTCCTAATGCACGGCGAGGAGGAGAGTTTGAGTGGACAAAGACTCTCAGAAGAGACCGGATTCTGTGGTCCGATGAAACAAAAAAAAAAGAGTTTTTTTGGCAGCCCCATGCACCCCATGCCCATCTTTAATGTTGAGGGCCTATTTTTTGTTGGAGGTCCTGGACTTCTTCTTCAGATACATGGTATCATGGATTCTAGCAAAAATAAGATAATAAATCAAAACCTGGCGGCTTATGTTAATTTTAAATTAAGTTGTTAAATTAGAATTAAGTTGTTAAATTCAAATTAATTCAAGTTAAGGTAGAATTAAGTCAGGTTAGAATTAAGTCAAATTAGAATTAAGTTAAATTTGAATTAAGTTAAGCTGAATTTGAATTAAGTCAGGTTAAGTTAAGTCAAGTTAAGTTTTAATTAAATCAAGTTAAGTTTGAATTAAGTTGTTAAATTCAAATTAAGTCGTCAAGTTCGAATTAAGTCGTTAAGTTAGAATTAAGTCAAGTTAAATTAGAATTAAGTCAAGTTAAATTCAAATTAAGTCCAATTGAATTCAAATTAAGTCAAGTTGAGGTAGAATTAAGTCAAGTTAGAATTAAGTCAAGTTAGAATTAAGTTAAGTTTGAATGAAGTCAAGTTGAATTCAAATTAAGTAAAGTTTAAGGTAGAATTAAGTCTTGTTAGAATTAAGTCAGGTTTGAATTAAGTCAGGTTATAATTAAGTCAAGTTAGAATTAAGTCAAGTTAAGTTAGAATTAAGTCAGGTTAGAATTAAGTCAAGTTCGAATTAAGTCTGGTTAGAATTAAGTCAAGTTAAGTTAGAATTAAGTCAGGTTAGAATTAAGTCAAGTTCGAATTAAGTCGTCAAGTTCGAATTAAGTCCAGTTAAATTCAAATTAAGTCAAGTTGAATTCAAATTAAGTCAAGTTGAATTCAAATTAAGTCAAATTGAACTCACATTAAGTCAAGTTGAATTCAAATTAAGTCAAGGTAGAATTAAGTCAAGTTAGAATTAAGTCAGGTTAGAATTAAGTCAAGTTCGAATTAAGTCGTCAAGTTCGAATTAAGTCAAGTTAAATTCAAATTAAGTCAAGTTGAATTCAAATTAAGTCAAGTTGAATTCAAATTAAGTCAAGTTGAACTCAAATTAAGTCAAGTTGAACTCAAATTAAGTCAAGTTGAATTCAAATTAAGTCAAGTTAGAATTAAGTCAAGTTAGAATTAAGTCAAGTTGAATTCAAATTAAGTCAAGTTAAGGTAGAATTAAGTCAAGTTAGAATTAAGTCAAGTTGAATTCAAATTAAGTCAAGTTAAGGTAGAATTAAGTCAGGTTAGAATTAAGGCAAATTCGAATTAAGTTGTTAAGTTCGAATTAAGTCAAGTTAAGTTTGAATTAAGTCAAGTTAAATTAGAATTAAGGAGAAGACTCAGAGATGCAAAAAGTATTTAATATAAGGGTGTGAAATATGACACCCCCCCCCCCCCCCCCACTTTCAATTCTTTTGCTTCAATGAAGGGTTACATTTTTGTGCATTTTTACAAAAAGAAAAGATCAAAAGTATAAAAGATGCATGTTTATATTTACAGCCATCTTTGATCATATTTACCAGGGGTGCTAATAAATCTGATCATGACTGTACCTAACAGTTCCTTATTGAATCAGATGCTAATAATGTACAAACATAAAGAAAGAATGCATCAGTGGGCACAATCGGCTCTTGTAAATGACTTTCTAATATAGTGTAAAGTGAAGATCTGTCATCAATCATGGGCATTATTCCGCTCCGCTTCCAGATGAACGCAGACTCCTGATGTATGCGCTGTTAGATGGTATTTATTAAGGGAACATGACGTTTCAAATGTTTGAAAATGCAGAGCAGTCGAGCGGCCACCGTGAATAAAACCCTGAGAGATTTAATAATCCAAGATTGATGGCGCTGCT
The DNA here is from genome assembly GCA_033150135.1 of Gobio occitaniae. Lineage (NCBI taxonomy): Eukaryota > Metazoa > Chordata > Actinopteri > Cypriniformes > Gobionidae > Gobio > Gobio occitaniae. Next base: position 18,214 of record JARQWZ010006448.1, read on the forward strand.
TTGTGGTAGAACCAGCTCCTGATATCCCTGAATGAATAAACAGCCTTTTTAAGAGGGTTGGATATTAATGGGCCAGTCTGTGGTTTGTACATGAATTAATACTGCGTGTTTAAGCTGAGGTCATATTTATCATAGTAACTGCTGACTATAACATTGATCGTTACATCAAAAGTGTTTTTGAACATCGATTCATGTCCTTGAGAGATTCCCACACAACCCGCCTCTTAAGGAAACGCTCCTAATGGAATAGATCTCTCGTAAATGATATTTCTGCTAGATAATAAAGACTTATAATGCGTGGCTCATACACAAAAAAATAACACTTTACTTAAAGCATTAATTATGCATATTATAACAGTCTCATGAATAATTGTATCCGCAGTTATAGTACATTATAATACTAATCTGCAAATATTATAATGCATTTAAACTTTGGCTACAATTACTTATTAAAAGATATAATGCATAATAATGTGCATTATGAATACCTTTCTAATGCATTATTATATAAAAGCTTTAATTCCCTTAACACTTTATATATAATGCATTATTAAAGTATTTGCCTTATGCATTGTATGATCTCATGAATAACCTGTTATGATGCATTATAATGCTTATCTATTTATTGTTACACCTATAAGGTAACACATTCTATGAAGGTTTATAATGCATCATAAGAGGATTCTTAATGCATTATAATACATGCATAATGTTGTATGTCTTTATGATGTGTTGTTGTATCATCTGATAAGTAATCATAACAACAGTTACAATACATTATAATACTTATTATTTTTGTGGTTATAACTTTTAAGAGTACAGTGCATTATATCACCAGATGAAGCCTGCATTTATAATGCATCATAAGAGTATTCTTAATGCTTTATAATGCATGCATAATGTCTTATAAACAATTTTTATGATGTGTTGTTGTATCATCTTATAAATAATCATAACAACAGTTACAGTACATTATAATACTCACCTATTTATGGTTATAACTTTTAAGAGTACAGTGCATTATATCACCAGATGAAGCCTGCATTTATAATGCATCATAAGAGTATTCTTAATGCCTTATAATGCATATATAAATATAATAAATGCATATAGGTCAGAGTCTGGCAGCACGAGCACGTCCCGGCCGTTGTAAAGTTGTTATTAGCTAGCTGATAATTTTTATTAAATTGCATATGGCAGAAAATTAGGCTATTTGTTAATTTTTAATGCTACTTTTTAATATTGATATGATTATATACCAAAACAATTACCTGTAAATAGTGTAAAAAAATGAGGAACAAAAGAAACAAACATCGATGTAAGAGATCATGCATAATATGAGATATCAAAATAAGATTATCAAAATTACTAGCATTTTTTAAATGTATTGTCAGTATTGCACTTGCAGATCACGTGGGTAGGGTGTGTGTGTGTGTGTGTGTGTGTGTGTGTGTGTGTGTGTGTGTGTGTGTGTGTGTGTGTGTGTGTGTGTGTGTGTGTGTGTGTGTGTGTGTGTGTCAACCACCACCGAAGACCATTTTTGACCCAGGAAAAACCCTGAATGCATATCGTTTCAAAGCAGCGTCACGGAAAAGGCATGCGTCTACATTACATCTTAAAGTGATTTGTTATCAGAGGAGACTGTGTCCAAGTTATGGATTTCAGAAATGTACATATACACATTACACAGTTAGCTAACCAAGTCTGGAACGACATGAGCGCGAGTAAATAAGGACAATTTTCAGTTCAATTCCTTTTAAACGGTTTTAAAAGATTTCCATTTCAGTCATTAGTGGTCAGGACTCAGACGGCATTGTAGAAGCTCTTTGAATGGCCGTCCTTGCTTTATCTGAAGAAAATGACCCCATCAAATGAAGAATGACCTTGGCACATGGGTCGATCTTCAGATGGAGGTCTGAAGGACAGGTTTTGAGGCTCTTTTGATCTCTCGTCTCCAGCAACGAAGGCCTCGGCTCATATTAACGCTCATAGGTCTTCATTAGTGCCAGTCTCAGCCAGAGCTCATACAGACACACATCTCACGGCTGTAACCTCTCGTCTTCCGTTATTACTGGATATTCGCTTTAAGAGGGACATGAGTCACGGCCGCAATGGAAATAAATCGTTTTTTGAATGCCGAGATGAGGAACGAGTGATATCGGAGAGTTCACTGTACGGCCACAGTTTAGACGAGGGTTGAGAATCAACATCTATTTCTCCTTTAGGATCACTTCCATTTTTTTTTTATGACTTTCAATTCCGTTCATGGGGAACGTCTCTATTCTTGTGCTGATGTGGATGGAGAAACGTTTCCAAACATCTTTCTTCCTTAAAATTAGAAAAGAGTCATTTATATAAGGATTAATTGTTACCATTAAAGGGTTAGTTCACCTAAAAATGAAAATTCTGTCATTAATTACTTACCCTCATGTCGTTCGACACCCGTCAGACCTCCGTTCATCTTCAGAAACCCTAAATAACGACTTAAATAGTGATGACGATTTCAAAACACGCCATCATGAAGCTTCGAAGCGTTATGAATCAGTGAGTCAAATCATGATTTGGATCGCGTGTCAAACCACCAAACTGCTGAAATTTGGCGATCCGAATCGCTGAATCGGCGCTTCGAAGCTTCATGAGGCCGTGTTTTGAAATCGTCATCACTATATAAGTCGTTATTTAGGGTTTTTTCGCGCACAAAAACTATTCTCGCTGATTCATAAAGTTATTGTAGAACCACTGTAGTGAGATGGACTTTGTATCGACGTCTTTAGTGTCTTTTAAGGGTCTTGAGAGTGAACCGTGCCATTGAGCCAATGGAGGCCTTTCAGAGCATCAGATTTACACTAAAATATCTTCATTTCTGTTCTGAAGATGAACGGAGGTCTGACGGGTGTCCAACGACATGAGGGTGAGTAATTAATGACAGAATTTTCATTTTTGGGTGAACTAACCCTTTAAGTAACAGACCTGAGTAGGGCCACGGACTGGACCATCTGACCAATCAGAGTAGAGTAGGCTCTTAGAAAGGCGGGGTTTAGAGAGACAGAATCCTTTATCGAACCATTTCAGACACTTTGAGAAAAGAGCTGATGCTGCAGTGCATGGTGTGATCCTTGTATGAATATAAACCTCTAGTAGGAGTCCTCAGAAACCAAATTATGAACCTTTAAAGTAGCATAATCGGGGCACTTTAAGTGAAATAAGAATCTTGAGTCCTTCTGAATCAAGCCTTCAGTTTCGTCTTCATTAACATATCGTGTTAATTAACATTTTAGAGGTTGTCTGAAAAATGAACGTGTTCTTTCTCAGTTTGGTGCACAGATTCTGAATGATTTCGCTCTCCAGCGCTTCGACCGAATGTCATATTTCACTCAAAAATGGACATTATTTTACTTTTGATGAACTTAATGGGCCTTAAAATAGGCTCCAGTTTCTTTAAGAAAATATGACTGTGTTGGGAGATGAAATGCGGCCTGTTCTTGATGGATTACGTGAGCGTCCTCTGGATGTGCAGCCGTCTGTCAGTGATGCTTACAGCAGCAAGTTTTGCTAGTTTGAAATGTAAATGACCGACTAAATGCTGATTTTGTCTTTGCGGCGAAGGAGAGCCGAGGCGAAAGAGGAGATTAAGAGTTCAGCTCCAGTCCAGGGGCTTTTACTGTTTTATTGAGTGTGACAAGAGCGGACAACATTAATTTGACCTTTGAACCTATGAATAATGCACTATATGTAGATGTGATTTCAAGCGTGTTTATTGGTGTGTAGGGTATGCTGCTAATAATGCCAGAGTTAATGGTTCGATTTTCACATTTAATGCACTGTAAGTTGCTCTGAAGGCAAAATGCCAAATGCATAAAAAGAAACTAACGTCTTGATATTCTGTATCAGTTCGAGATGCATGAAATGGAATGGTTGTATTGCCAAAAGTATTGGGACACGCCTCCAAATCACTGAGTTCAGGGTTTTCAATCACTCAATGGCCACAGGTGTATAAATCAAGCAGACGCTTCTACACACATCAGTGAGAGAATGGGCCGCTCTCAGGAGCTCAGAGAACTCAAGCGTGGTCTCAAGTCCAAATATTATACTAAATATTCCACGCTCAACTGTTAGTGGTGTTATAACAAAGTGGAAGCGATTGGGAACAACAGCAACTCTTCACAGAGCGGGGTCAGCGCATGCTGAGGGTCACAGAAGTCGCCAACTTTCCTCAGAGTCAAGAGCTCCAGACCTCCAAACATCTGTGTCCTTCAGATGAGCTCAAGATCAGTGTGTAGAGCTTCATGGAATGGGTTTCCATGGCCGAGCCGCTCATCCAAGCCTTACATCACCAAGTGCAATGCAAAGCGTGGGATGCAGTGGGGTAAAGCGCGCCGCCACTGGACTCTAGAGCAGTGGAGACGTGTTCTCTGAGTGACCAATCACGCTTCTCTGTCTGACAATCCCATGGACGAGTCTGGGTTTGGCGGTTGCCAGGAGAACGGGACTTTCATGTATTGTATGTATCCCACACATATAGTGCAGTTTCATTAACTCTATTAAGAAAAGACTAGTTTAATGTCAACATAGTAAATGTTTCATGCAGACGTGCTTTAAAGGGTTAGTTCACCCAAAAATGAAAATTCTGTCATTAATTCCTCACCCTCATGTCGTTCGACACCCGTAAGACCTCCGTTCATCTTCAGAACAGAAATGAAGATATTTTAGTGTAAATCTGATGGATCTGAAAGGCTTCCATTGGCTCAATGGCACGGTTCACTCTCCCTTAAAAGGCACTAAAGACGTCGTTACAAAGTCCATCTCACTACAGTGGTTCTACAATAACTTTTTGAATCGGCGAGAATAGTTTTTGTGCGCGAAAAAACCCTAAATAACGACTTATATAGTGATGACGATTTCAAAACACGGCCTCATGAAGCTTCGAAGCGTTATGAATCAGTGAGTCGAATCAGCAGTTTGAATCGGCAAATTTCAGCAGTTTGACATGCGATCCGAATCATGAATCGACTCACTGATTCATAACACTTCGAGGCTTCATGATGCCTTGAAATCGCTTCGAAGCATTATGAATCAGTGTTATTTAGTTTTTTTTTGTTCACAAAAACTATTCTCGTCACTCCATAAAGTTATTGTAGAACCACTGTAGTGAGATGGACTTTGTAACGACGTCTTTAGTGTCTTTTAAGGGTTTTGAGAGTGAACCGTGCCATTGTGTCAATGGAAGCCTTTCAGAGCATCAGATTTACACTAAAATATCTTAATTTCTGTTCTGAAGATGAACGGAGGTCTGACGGGTGTCCAACGACATGAGGGTAAGTAATTAATGACAGAATTTTCATTTTTGGGTGAACTAACCCTTTAATGTCAGCATTGGTGCCTATTTTGTGGCGCTGGTTCTGGAAGCATTTTTTCCATAAATTTTTCCCATAGTGCTTTAAAAAAGTCTTCATTAAAGTAAAGCATTATTAGCCATGAAACAAACCAACCAGCTATGACTCGATTACATTGCAGTGTTTCATGGGAGTGGGCGGAGCTAAATTTTTCTACTCTCTGATTGGTGGAATGTTCTGTACAGCATCATGGGTAATGTAGTTTTTCACTTGCAATTAATCACGGTTATTTTAAAACTAAGCTGAAATAATGCAGGCTGACGGCTTCAACAGAATCCGATACCATCGCTTAACAACCTCACAGCTCCCAGTAAGGCTGTCTTTAAAGGTTTATAAGTTGTTGTTAAAAATACATTTCCCTATGGAGAGTTTCCCTACGGAGTTTTTGCTTCTGGATGCTGACTGTTGCCCATTTGGTCCCACTGCTAACTTGGGATTGAGGTGATTTAACCAAAAAGCAACTTGCTTTGCATTCATGATGATATATTTTATTGGTTTATGCCTTGTAATCGAACCCTTTTCTCTTTGAACTACAGGCACGCGTTACATTAGATTCTGTAACTCATTTAGAGTCATCCAGAAAACGAATCCCATCTGAATAGTGCTGCTCACTGCCAGATTTAATTTTGTTTTTATGTATTGTCTAGAATAATTCAGTTGTATTTCTGCTCTCAGCTCTGAATTAGTTTACTGTATGTATTTCCTTGGGTTTCTTTTCACTTGTAGAAACTCTGACCTTGTGCTCTGTTTTCTGCGTTTAACCCTCCTAATGTGTTTTGCATCCGACCGAAGATGCATCAGAACACACTGGACCTTTTTATATTCTTAATGAGTCATTTATATTCAGCACAGGGATATATAGGGACAAATGAGAAGTTACCGTGACCGAGTCTCTCCGCTTCGCCCCTCTCGCGGGACGTCATTAAAACCCAGCGCTCGACACCTGAGCCACTCATCGCTGCTCGATCCCGCTCATTCCCAAACTCCCAGCGCTCCCGGGTGATCTTTCTCAGGAGACCGTGAGCCGAGTCGAGTGGACATTTGTTGCTCCTCCTTGCTCTCTTTTCTCAGAATGGTACAGTAAAACTAGTGCTGCATGATGGATTGTTGTAACATCGATATGCGATATTCACAGGATGTGCGATGTCATGTATACGGATCGTAGTTGGTCGGTTCCCATTCGGAACGCATGTGATTTTGTGGATTCTAGGGATGCAACATTACAGTTAGTCCACGGTTCAATACATACCTCGGTTTTTAACCACGGTTTTCGGTTCGGTTCTGATGGCTTGTCACATCATTTTTTTTTTATTTATATATATATTATTTATTTGGGCTGTCAAAAGATTAATCGCGATTAATCGCATCCAAAATAAAATTTTGTTTTTACATAATATATGTGTGTGTACTCTGTTAATTATCATTTATATATAAATACACACACAAGCATGTATATATTTAAGAAAAAAATCTTATTTTTATATATAAAACATTTATATTTATATATATATTATTTATTTATTTATTTATTTATATATATTTATATTTATTTATTTATTTGGGCTGTCAAAAGATTAATCCCATCCAAAATAAAATTTTGTTTTTACATAATATATGTGTGTGTACTCTGTTAATTATTATTTATATATAAATACACACACAAGCATGTATATATTTAAGAAAAAAATCTTATTTTTATATATAAAACATTTATATTTATATTTATTTATTTATTTATTTTTTAATTTTTTATTTATTTATTTATTTATTTATTTATTTATTTATTTATTTATTATTTGGGCTGTCAAAAGATTAATCGCGATTAATCGCATCCAAAATAAAATTTTGTTTTTACATAATATATGTGTGTGTACTCTGTTAATTATCATTTATATATAAATACACACACAAGCATGTATATATTTAAGAAAAAAATCTTATTTTTATATATAAAACATTTATATTTATATATATATTATAGATTATATAAATGTATATACAGTATATACATGCAAATATTTCTTAAATATATACATGAATGTGTGTGTATTTATATATAAATAATAATTAACAGAGTACACACACACATATTATGTAAACACAAACTTTTATTTTGGATGCGATTAATCGCGATTAATCTTTTGACAGCCCTAATATATATATATTATATATAAGATTTACACTGGCAGCTCAGAGCTGTACAGCATCATTTAAGTATGAAATTGAATGAATAAAGGTAAAAATAAAACAATACATAGACTTCACTATAAAATATACACTGATTCTTATTAAAGCTACTGTATTAGTTTTTCAGTCAAGAGCAGAGAGTGATTTTCTTTGTCTTTTGTTGTTGTATTAACATTAAAGGGATAGTTAATTCAAAAATGAAAATTCTGTCATCGAGAAATGAATACAGGTTTGAAACAACATTAGAGTGAGTAAATAATGACATTAGAGGTGAACTGTCCCTTTAAGGATAGCGTGTTCACTATAGGCTGCGCTGCTGTCAATTAAAGACCTGCTCGCATCTAATATACAGACACACGCAAATTTTAATTTCACTTTAGACATAACCGACTGTGTTTATGTTAACCTTGTGTGTATTTGACAGTATTAGCGCAGTAAGACAACTACTTAGTCCAGTAATCACGTGTTTGACAGGCGTTTAGTGCGCACGCTCTGAAAAGCACATGTTAAAACCGTGCATAAGCACACGAATGAAAAGGCAAGAATTTAAACCGCATGCAAATAATGAACTTTGGTGATTGTGAATAACTCTAGTGTTCTGTGAGGATAACTCTACCACTAAACCTGTGATGTGAATTGCGTTGTTCAGCATTGGGATGGAGGCAAATGATAGAATTTGTAGAATTTAATTAATTAAATGCAAAACCGATTTCACGCAATTCACAAGCGCGTATTGAACCGTGAATGCCGTACCGAACGGTTCAATATTATATTGAGAATTGTGGCATCACTAGTGGATTCATTGCAAAGTTGAACCATCATAGAGTGAACGTTTATCATTTGCATGTGTTTAACTAGCCTGGATGCCAGCCGAATTTAGCCCCGCCCACAACATTTGAGCTCGGGCAGTTCGGTCTGGACTTGATCCGTAGAGGAGTAATTATGCATGAACAGAAACTGTTCGGACCAATGAAATCATCAGGGCGGGCTTTAGACGATGATGGACAGATGATAAACAGTAACGTCATCATCCACGTCATCAAAGGCTCTTGGGTTAAATTTGTTCTAATCCTAAACGGAGAACTTGTTCGTATATGCGTTCACCTTTACTATTTCTCTCAGAAATGATGATGGTGTTGGTCAGTACTCTGTGAATCCTTACATTCTTTTTTTACAACACCGGCAAACATCGTTTACACTCATCTTTTTCTTCTAACGTTACTTATTCCAGCGTGCACACAGGGTTGCCAAGTTTTTACAACAAAACCCGGCTAATTGCTACTCAAAACTAGCCAAAAACAAGCCCAATAGCTTTCCGGTGGGGTTCTCCAGGAAAAAAAATGGCATTTGGTGGTAAAATATATATATATATACAGTAAAGTGTAATTTATTTGTGATCAAAGCTGAATTTATCATCATTACTCCAGTCTTCAGTGCCACATGATCCTTCAGAAATCATTCTCATATGAGGATATGATGCTCAAGAAACATTTATGATGAATATTAATAGTTTTGCTGCTTCAAATTTTTGTGTAATCCATGATTCTTTGATGAATAGAAAGTTCACAAGAACAGCGATTATTCGAAAGGGATTCTTTTGTAACATTATAAATGACTTTACTGTCACTTTTGATCAATTGGATGCATCCTAGCTGAAGAGTATTCTTTTATTTGCCTTATTCTTTATTCGTGCAAGTATCACATTACCTCTGTCACCCAACACAATACCATTATTTGAAACAACCTGATCTCCGCAGTCTCCCGGGGATCCTTCAGTGCTGTGACTCAGACTCTCGATTAAAATAAAAGCTTCCTAACCTGCAATCATCAAACAGCCCCTCTAATCTGCCCTCGACACACACGCTCCCTCATTTCTCTCAGCCGCGCTGCAAATGATGGTTATCTCATCAAATGGATGAGTCGTTCTGTAATTCGAAGGCAATTGCTGGTCATTTTCAGAGTCGTTCTGTGGCTCTCCGACTGCTGGCGAGAGTTTGTTGGGATTATTAGGCTGTATCTGGAGAGGGGAAAGGGAATCCCTCAGTGTGATGACGGAGATAGTGTAAAGCGCTCTTATCTGATTTGAGTGTGTGTTTCCTTGCAGGTGATGAAGCGCGTGAAGCCGGGCCTGAAAGAGTATGAGATGGAGAGGTGAGTATTGATTGTGTTTGATTGATTGAGCTGACGGTGTCTCAGATGGCCTGATTAAAGTCTAAAGGAAGTCTAAAGAAGACCCTGTTCACAACACAGTTTTTGTTAGGGAGTTTTAGTGTTGTTTGAGCTCCAGTTCTTCTCTATATCAGTGTTTCTGAGCTCCTGAAACGCCTCCATTGTAGTCTTGAGTTTTCCTCCGGGAACAACACGTCATTATTCCTCATTATAATAATCCATACGCAGAATAAAGGGGCGGGGCCTGGTTGAGTTAGTTAGTGGTGTGTTGAAACTGTTATGGTGAGGGGCTTGACCAATCACAACACACTGCTCCAGCCGACCAATCAGAGCACAGTGTGCTTTTCAGAAGACTGGGAAGAGAGGATTTTATTGCTGCTGTTGATCTGTTTTACATATTGTCATTAGGGCATGCCGATTTAACGTGTTTATTGGATTAGTTATTTACAGTACAAAATAATGCGTTAAAATTATTAACGCACTTGCCCCGCCCCAGACCTACTTGGGTCATCCTACATCTCATACAGTTGATTGATGAAGAATATGATGCATGGCAACAACTCACTGTGATAAACAACTCACTCAGTAAACCTGTCTCCGGCGTGATGACTCCGATATTTCGATTATTCCTATTTAATAATTGTTTAATCAACACATCATCCTCAATAAACGCGTGTTGTTTGAGCTTCAGTTCTTCTCTCTATCAGTGTTTCTGAGCTCCTGAAACGCCTCCATTGTAGTCTTGAGTTTTCTTCCTGGAACCAACACGTCATTATTCCTCATTATAATAATCCATACGCAGAATAAAGGGGCGGGGCCTGGTTGAGTTAGTTAGTCGTGTGTTGAAACTGCTGGTTGTCGAATCTATCGGTTATAACAAATCGGGTGAACCAATGATTCAATGGACCATAAAGAGAACCATTTACTTCACTCAACAAATCAAATGAATGAATGACTCAATGAATTATACTCTAAATAAAGAAACTAGTAACTCCTTTAGACATTGACCGCCACCTACTGGCAGTTTTAGTTTCTTATTTAGAGTGTAATTTCATTAAAAATAATTTCCATATTAATAAAAACAAACATTAAAGTTAACCTAAAAATGTCTTTGTGAAGCTACTTTTGTAATGTCTATTTGATTCTTACACAATAATGGCTTTAAATGATCTTTTGGGAGAAATTTCTTAGCCAAATTTGATGTTCATATCGTGTAATTAGTTCGATTAAAAATTGTAATCGCTTGACAGTCCTAATTGTCATATAAGTTTATGTTAATAAATGCTGTTCTGATTGCAAAAATTGATAAACGTCAGTGGGGCGGTAAGATTTGTTTTGTTTTTTTAAATAATGTTAATACTTTTATTCATCAATGACACAGTAAATTGATCAAAAGAAGTGCTCGAAGTGGGCCGGTACTCTCCCACACGAAACATAAAATTTGGCTACTAATTAATTGTATACATTGTGCGTTTGGATCAATTATCTGTGCAATATTGCTGTGACTGAAGCCTGATTGTTTAACTTTGCATGAGTAGTGCACAAATCACCGTAGACTCGTTCACCAGCGGCAAAAGTGTGATAAGATTCGCATGAGCCGTTAATGATAAAATGCGCAACCCATTTGAAATCTATTCAGAATGTGGTAAAACGCTAAAGACTGATGAAAAGAGGGGAAAATATTACCCCATCTTTCATGACTAGAATTGATCTCGTTCTGTTGTATTTATTGTGGTAAACTTTGACCTAACGTGTAGAATATATAATATAATCTGTTAGGGGAATGGATTTCTCACTAAAGATTTATAGTTTAGCTATAGTTTCTAAATGTGTGAGATGCTATTTTTCATAACACATGCCACAGATAAAAAAAGAGCGAGAAAACCGTTAACAGTGGCCCAAACAGGGTAATGAGGAGCCATCAATGCTCTCAGTTATATCATTATTGTATAACAAATGCTATAGATAAACAATTACAAGAGCTATGTGACTTTTGCATAAGGCCAAGTGCAAGTTAGAATCAAGTCTGGACCTTCTTGAGTTATTGACTAATCAACCATGTGTAGAAAATGTGTTCTGCTAATAATGACCGATGGAAAAGGAAAAAACATGAGTTTCAGATATTCCAAGAGATGATGAAAAAAATATTTTTAAGGGTCATAACACACACACACAGTTTCCGCCAGTCTCATGTTGATCTTGAGTATCGATAGAGTCGTGTTGATCCTTCATATCTCACAAGAGTCTTTAGTTTATCAGATTTATAAAAGACAGAAACACTGAACCCATTCTTTCAGAAAACAGCCGAGTAGTGGGCGGAGCTAAAGACACACACACACACACACACACACACTCCCTGGATAGCTCTCTATATGTTTCACTATACGTTGGTGTTGTTCACATTAAATGCGCTTACGCACCGATTGCCAACAAAACACACACATTTGATCAGTTTCACTCACCACCTACGGTTTCCACTCATGACCGGGAACACACACACACACACACACACACACACACACACACACACTCCCTGGATAACTCTCGATTCACTATACGTTGGTGTTGTTCACATTATATGCACTTACACACCGATTGCCAACAAAACACACACGTTTGATGTAGTTTCACTCACCACCTGTGGTTTCCACTCATGACCAGGATCAAACACACACACAAACACACACACACACACACACACTCACACACACACTTTAAGTTGGTGTTGTTCACATTATATGCACTTACACGCCGATTGCCAACAAAACACACACGTATGATGCAGTTTCCACTCATGACCGGGAACAAACACACACACACACACACACACACACACACACACACACACACACACACACTAGAAGTTGCTGTTGTTCACATTATATGCACTTACACACCGATTGCCAACAAAACACACACATTCGATGCAGTTTCACTCACCGCCTGCGGTTTCCACTCATGGCCAGGAACAAACACACACACACACACACTATATGTTGGTGTTGTTCACATTAAATGCGCTTACACGTCGATTGCCAACAAAACACACACATTTGATGCAGTTTCACTCACCGCCTGCGGTTTCCACTCATGACTGGGAACAAACACACACACACACACACACACTCCCTGGATAACTCTCGATTCTCTATACGTTGGTGTTGTTCACATTATATGCACTTACACACCAATTGCCAACAAAACACACACATTTGATGCAGTTTCACTCACTGCCTGCGGTTTCCACTCATGACCGGCGGGAACAAACACACACACACACACACACACACACACACTATACGTTGGTGTTGTTCACATTATATGCACTTACACACCAATTGCCAACAAAACACACACATTTGATGCAGTTTCACTCACTGCCTGCGGTTTCCACTCATGACCGGCGGGAACAAACACACACACACACACACACACACACACACTCACACACACTTGCAGAACTCCGGACACAAACTGTATCCACTGTTCCCTTAACGCTGGGTTAAGCTGAGCTTGTGAAGCTGAACAAGGTGGTCTTTCTCTCTCTCACACACACACACTTCTTTAGTGACATTTGTCTCGTGTCTAAAAACACACCGCTCGATGATGGACGCGCTCTTGCTCTGGTGTGTGTGTGTGTGTGTGTGTGTGTGTGTGCTCGTGCTCGCTCATCCGGGAGAAGTGCCCATACACTTTATGACGTCATACAGGACCATACTTCACGAAACTTGTTGTAATCCCGAAGGAGTGTATTTGGCACAGAAATACTCCGTAGTTGAGCTTCCGTCTCCGCCTCACTGCCGTTTGCTGTTATCTGTGTGAGCTGCTGATCTTCTCGCCGTGATAGTGTTTTGTGTCTGATAACACCAGCGACCCGTTCTCTCCTCTCCAAACAAAGGCTCTGATAAGCTGCAGCTTTTTTACGGGGATTTTCTCTCAGTATCTTCTGCTGGAGAGCTGTGAGATGAGAGCGACTCCCTCCACTTGTTGTGTCCGTGCAGCAGTGGCTTTGTCCAGACCTTCAGAGATTGTGATGCATGATCTACTTCCTCTAATGACATCTTCCCTTTCAGCTCTGGCCGCCCAGGTGCATGCTGGGAAGTGACCTTCTCTCGTAACATCACTCCACACCTCTGCATTCATCTCTCAGGAGAAGCCAATTTCCGTCCAATTTCCTCCGAACTTTCCTTTTTTCGCTGTGAATGTCAGTTTCCTGCAGGGATCGTGAGGGTTTTTAATGTGAGAGATGCTTTGAGCTCTGTTATGTGTCATGCGGTCGCATTAGGCCATTAGGGGCCAGTGACTCGCTGATGACTGGACATAATGAGAGAGATTGTGGCGAACAGGTGCGCGTGTGTGTGTGTGTGTGTGTGTGTGTGTGTGTGGCATAACGGGACAAACCCGCAGGCAAGGTCACAGCAGGCAGCGGCTCACATCAGTACAGCAGCGGTCAGATGTACACACACTCACTAGGGATGAGCACGAGTGACTTTTGGACTTGTTTCATAAAAGTTTGCAAATAAGTTTCTCAAGTGCAACTACACTGAGACAAAACAGTTCAAAAGATATTTTGAGAGGAAAAAAAATAATGTATTAAATAACATATGAAAAACCTGTATAGCTACTCTATTCATGATTGGTCACTGCCAAATTAAAATATTAAAGAGAACGATAAAATAACGTTATTAACCGGTTAATGGTCATTTCAAATTAACGTTTCTGTTCAGAACGATTCAAATTGATTTTGATTTCGTTTTCGTTTTTGTTCCTCTTAAAATTTCGTTCGTTTACGGTTTCCGTTTTCATTCCTTGAACCGGTTCAGAGCCCTGCTTTTAATTGTAAAAAGGCTGGAAATACACACCGGGACTCTTATTTTGAAATGTCTGCGCCTCTATTGCAGTTGCAGGAGCTCATTCAAGTTCAGGAGATAAAATATGCATTGTTACAACCGTCTAAAACATATTACTATATAAACATCATAAAGTAAACATTGTCATTATTCATCAGCATTAGTTCATAAACACTTGCCTGGCATAAATGTGTGTTATTGATTGATTGAGCCGCTCTGGAGCGCTGGATTGGGGATGAGCCTGTAGTGTGTGTTTTCCAGCGGTTAGATCAGTTCAGCTCAAATGTGCTCATCTGTTACAGGACATCAGTTCTGACTGGATCTCTTCCCTAATCGTCCCTCGCTAACATTTTCGTCTCGTTTTTTATTTGTTGACGAAAATGACAGTTGATTTCCGTTATAGTTTTTGTCATTCAACACCAGAGGTGGACAGTAACGAAGTACATTTACTTGAGTACTGCACTTAAATACACTTTTTGAGTATCTGTACTTTACTGAAGTATTATTTTTTTAGGGAAACTTTTACTTTAACTTCACTACATTTGAAAGACAAATATCGTACTTTTTACTACACTTCATTTCTATCAAGGCCCTCGAAGTCAGAAGTCATTTCTGTAGCAGCTTTGCAAGTCAGTGGATGAATTTTTTTTTCTTCTTTAAAAGTTTTTTTTTTTTTTTTTTTGCAAAATGTAAATGTCTGGGAGAAAGACAAGCATAGACGTATGGATGAATCTGAAAAAGCCTGATGAAAGAGCTCAGTTTAGTCTGTTTTTTTGTGCCTCTGAGATGCCAGAGCACGAGAACTGAATAGAGCTTTCTTTAGTGTTTTTTTCTCACTTAAACAGACCAATACACACAATGTCAATTTTCATTTTGGAAAGTATTCACGTAAATAAAGTTGATTATGTCTTAAGTGAACGTAAACAGTTGGGGAATATCGGATGTGTATCAGTGTATAGGATTTGTGCATTCTGCCTTAAAGTGACTGCAGCTTTGTAAAAAGCTTTGTAACTTTTAAGTATTTAAATTAGTTCAAGGTGGTCGTATGGAGCATCACTGACTCGCTTAAACCACCATGGCATAGCGTGCATTCATACAACAATGCAACAATAATAAAATAATGCATTGACATAAAAAAGGAAATTTACTTTTGATACTTAAGTACTTTTAAAAGCAAGTACTTCTGTACTTCTACTTAAGTAAAGAAGTTTTTAACAACTTTCACTTGTAACAGAATAATATTTGACCAGTAGTACTTTTACTTTCACTCGAGTAATGGAGTTGTGTACTTTGTCCACCTCTGTCCAACACTAGTTTTTATTTAGTTATCGTCTCGTTTTCGTCAGTGAAAAAAGGTTGTTGACGAAAATTATTCGTCAACGAAATTAACTTTCATCGCTGCAAGCTTTAACCTCTTAACCTGCGCCCCATTTTTTGAGAATTCTTTGAAAACGACATACCCAAATGAAAATGTCTGCAGCTCTTAAACCCTATGGTCTATATTCATAAATCTGGTCTTATTTTAAACTAGACACTTGAAATGTTGCTACCCAAGAGTCATAATAACTCAAAGTAAAATGGGAACAGAGTAATATACATGTAAATATACATGTAAGTGACTCACGTTTTTTTTTTTTTTTTTACTTAGGGAAAAAATATATTATAATTTAATGTTAAGAGCCTGAAAATAACTTAAATATAAAACTGAATGTCTAGTCATGTCATGATTCAAATATGAGGATGATTCTCTCAGTAATGTAGCTTCTGTGAGCTTTTATGTCAAGAAAAGTCTAGGCGTCATTTCAAAAAGGCCATTAATTTCAGAACATTTGCTATTGTAAAGAGTAGTTTTTCATTCAAATAAATCTGCAATAAACTGCTAATTATAATGGATAAACAGTTACTGAAAAACTAAAGCAACTATTTACAGAGATTACAAAGTGTAAAAAACTCATTTAGCTGATGGGAAGCGTCAGTAAGAGTCTGCGCGCTCCACTGCAGTTGCGCCATAGAGAGCGCGCAGCCAGCGCACAAACAGTATTCACCAAACCCTTCTTACGTAAACTGCGCAAGATAATGCCTTTTGATTGGTTACTAAGTCCATCAATCAAACCTTTGTTGGAAAGGCATTGGCTGGGCACCGAGTGCCTTTATCCAACGAAAACCATGGGCGCAATGATTGACAGCTCACCAAGCCTGTAAGGCGCTACCTCTATATGATGCATCACAGGAGAGTCTCTGATTGAAGGAGAGAGACGAGGGAGGGTTTATAATACGTGGGAGAGGCTATTCTAGCAGGGGGAGTTTGCCAGAAAAGGATTAGAATCGATATTTCATTGAAAATGGAGATGATTGATTACGCTAACTCAAAACTCCCTTGCAAACAACGAAGGATTTTTTGTTTTTTCCCTCTTTCTTCGTTGTTTTGGATTAAAAAGTGGGATGCATTTTGAAGAGTGGACTCTTACACAGAGATGTATGCGGGTGTTTATTGGATTCGTCCGATCTGATCCGAACGACAGGAGATGAAAGATGAGTAACGCTGATATTATGCTAATGTTTACATGGCCGGTCCTTTAGCGTTTCATTTAACCCTTTCCTCTCTGGTTTATTTATTGCAAAAACAAGTTCAGAACATGAATCTTGAGTGTTTTAGCTTTCAAATGATGCATAGTTTGTGATAGTTGATTGAATATTTTGTATAAAACAAAAGTAAATAAAAGTACACACACGCCCACTTCCGTCAACCGCCCCGCCCACGATCCGATGCGGGTTAACAAGTTTTTAACTAATGCTGTGATTGGTTACAGTGGCATTGTAGGTGGTCACTTGCTGTCCGGTTGGTTAAGGAAGTTACTTTATTTGTTTCTGTCAAGCAGTCAGAATGACCCAAACACATCTCTAACACGTGCATGCATTTAACATATAAACACAGCACATAGACGCTGGCTGTGTCCGAAATTGTATACTCTCTTCAGTAGGGATGTTCAAAAGTAAGTTCTATATAGTATGTTGTCGTGTGAGCTAGGTTGAGTTGCATCGCTTCACTATCATTCACAAATCTCTCCCATCGTATGCACACTTCAGAGTCTCGCCGGGAGAAGTCGGTCATCCTGGGACTTTCTGCCTGCTCTTTTATGAGTGCTGTGAATTCAGACATGCTGCTTCTGTCACATACTGTTTTTTGCCCTACTATATTGTAGCGTAGTATGTGATTTCAGATGCAACCTTTTTTTTTCATGCATCACATTTGATCATGCATCACAGCATAAACGCTCATTTTAACACTCATTTTTGCTTCATTACATTTATAATTACTTATTAAATGAAGCAGCTGAGGCCCCTCGTGGGAACGGCACTGAAATATGCCACAAAAAATTTTGAATTCAATTTTTAGAAATGAAAAGATCTGTTTTAGTTGATATTAACTACGGTGGCCCAGAAGTGCACAACACAATGAAATTTAAAAAGCAAACATAAGTTAATTTCGTTGTGTTGTGGCTTAATTTTGTTGTGTTGTGTCTTGATTTTGTTTTGTTGAGTTGTGGCTTAATTTTGTTTTGTTGTGGCTTAATTTTGTTGTGTTGTGGCTTGATTTGTTGTGGTGTGTCTTAATTTTGTTGTTGTGGCTTAATTTTGTTGTTGTGGCTTAATTTTGTTGTGTTGTGGCTTGATTTGTTGTGGTGTGTCTTAATTTTGTTGTGTTGTGGCTTGATTTGTTGTGTTGTGGCTTCATGTTGTTTTGTTGTGTCTTGATTTGTTGTTTTGTGGCTTAATTCTGTTGTGTTGTGGTTTAGTTTTGTTGAGTTGTATCTTAATTTTGTTGTGTTGTGTCTTAATTTAGTTGTGTTGTGTCTTAATTTTGTTGAGTTGTGTCTTAATTTTGTTGAGTTGTGTCTTAATTTTGTTGAGTTGTGTCTTAATTTTGTTGTGTCTAAATTTTGTTGTGGTGTGTCTAAATTTTGTTGTGTTGTGTCTTAATTTTGTTGTGTTGTGGCTTGATTTATTGTGTTGTGGCTTGATTTGTTGTGTTGTGGCTTGATTTGTTGTGGTGTCTTAATTTTGTTGTGTTGTGTCTTAATTTAGTTGTGTTGTGTCTTAATTTTGTTGAGTTGTGTCTTAATTTTGTTGAGTTGTGTCTTAATTTTGTTGAGTTGTGTCTTAATTTTGTTGTGTCTAAATTTTGTTGTGGTGTGTCTAAATTTTGTTGTGTTGTGTCTTAATTTTGTTGTGTTGTGGCTTGATTTATTGTGTTGTGGCTTGATTTGTTGTGTTGTGGCTTGATTTGTTGTGGTGTCTTAATTTTGTTGTGTTGTGTCTTAATTGTGTTGTGTGTGGCTTGTTGTGTTGTGCACTACTGGGCCACCGTAATTAACAGCATTGGATCACTTCCTGACTAAGGAGTACATGTAGAAACAATATACAGTGAAAATATTAGATTAACTCTAGATTTTCTGAGGACACTGAGGGCGGTGCTGGCCATGGCCACAGTCAGCAAGCACAACTAATCGAATTAAATCTCTTTTTAGGATGTAACACGTCCTGGTGTTCAGTGTGTGTTGTTTGTTAGTTTGCTGTGTGGCCCACCTCACATCTCAGAGCTGAGGCTGGAGACGGCCGGATCAAAACACTGAACATCAGCCTGAGTGTGCATTAGTGGCGGCTGCATCCCGTGGGAAGAACCATCCAGGATTTCAGACTCGGAATCGATTTAAATTGAGTTTAGCAGCAGGATCGAGCGCAGCTGAGGAGCCTCTCGCGATGCACAATGCTGGAAACTCATTTTTAACTCCTTTGAATCGCATGTGTGTGTGTGTGTGATGGTTCGGTAATGAAATGCAGCCATGCTGATGATGTCATCGGTGTGTTGAGGACGTTTGGAGAACACGAGTTTCCTGAAAACATGAGAAACGTGAGAGGATCACAATCAATCGATTTCCTCCATCTTAAAGCGGTGAATCTCATTGGTTTTGACTCCATTGTCCACATCGGTGTTCAAAGCTCCATCGGATCACATGTGACTTATTTAATCCGGACAAAATGTGTATCATCAGAACGATTTACGACTCTAGTTTTGATGTTTGACCACTATTTAATGGTTGCGGTGACAGTAACGTCTGCCAGGAGTGCAAAATCAACATTCAAAATCAATAGTTATTGATATTTCCTTTACATGTTAATTCGCACCTGCTGGGGTTTGTGTTAGCCTGACGTCGTCATACTCAATTCTAGTCAGAATATGAGTCTGATTCTGCTCCGCTGGGCTGTGATTATGGGGCGTGTTTCAACCGAACCAGGAAAGACCTCAATTGGACAGACCTACAACCAATCAGAGCAACGGAGCGACGCATAACATTAGTTGTCAAATGTCAACAGAACTCAACTGACCTGTGTTGCCAAGTCCACGGGTTGAAGCGACCCCAATTGACCTATCGGTAAGCCCCTCCCCTCGAACGCAGATGAGCCAATAGCAGTTGAGTATCAGTTGCGCTGGGACCGGAACTCGGACATCTTTAGGGTTCAGCGCCATAGAGAAACATTGGAAAACCCGAAGCTCTCATCGGTTTGATGGTGTTTATGCTACAAAAATTGTAAAACGTTGTGCCTGAGGAACTGTAACACTGACTCCAGGGATCCTGAGAGGATTTTCTGTTTGTCAAACTCTTACGATTAAAGTCCCTGCTAACATACAAACCGTAATAACTAACTGTTCTCACGTCATGTAACGTTAAAGGTCCCATGGCATGAAATTTTCATTTTATGAGGTTTTTCAACATTAATATGAGTTCCCCTAGCCTGAATATTGTCCCCAAGTGGATAGAAATGTTGATCGGTGTAAACCCGAGTTCTGGCTGTCTTTCTCTGCCTTTGAGAAAATGACAGGCCAGACGAGCCAATCCTGAAGTCTCCTGGTTTGACGTCCAAGCAGGAACGGTTTCCTCCCTTTCCTCCGCCCAGAGAATCTGGCACGCCCATGCAAACGCTCGAGAGATCATGGGTTGTGAACGAGTGAACGCTGGCAGTTTCTCAGTGTTTGGATGTACAAATGAAAACAGAAGTCTTTCTTCAGTTCCTTCTGATCTGTGATCAGTGATTTCTGATGTGTAGCTAATTATTTATTATTCGTGCACACACTGCGGCTTCTCTCTCTCCAGACAGAACGGTGTTTTCGTGTTTTCTATCTTGTGAGTCAGTGTTTTTGTACGTCCTCGTCGCGTCTATCGGTTCTAAAATGTGCATACAGTCTTTTCTGCTCAACATCAGCAGAGTAACATCTTTAGAGATAAACCTCACACACGCCGAAGCTCGGCCTTCAACATCCCCGACCCCCAGTACTGCATCTGGCCCACAGCGGAGGCACCAAACGCGGCGTGAGATTAAGCAGAAGGGGGGTAAGCGTGAGCATATCTGGGCTAGCCAGCTTTCCCCACAATAAACTGGATTACATTCGATTACTTCTGTTGTGTCTTTGTTTGCGCTGTGTACTCAACGCGCGTCACTGACGCTTTTCATATGATAGGAACATATATAAAAATAATGCTATTATCAACATTACTCGTAACTCGTTCGTCTCGACAGCTGTAATGGTACTTTGCATGTGTTACAAAGTTGGTAATAATGATGAAGACGGACTCGGTGTGACTGGGGTGTTTATTCAGAACTCTCAGATACAAACACAATAAACTCGCGCTGACCGACAGCGCTCTCATAACTCAGTAGTTACTATAAATAACTTTGTTAGCAATCGCTCCGTCTCCGTGATGTCCGGTTCACGAACGAATCATTCTTTTGAATCGGTTCTTTTTAATGAACCGAACCAGTTCACCAAATCGAACTGAATCGTTCTAAACGGTTGGCGTCTCGAGTCAGCGCTGATCCATAATTTACTAAAGTTACTAACTTTCTGACATGAGTGACAGTCCCTCCGACTAGAAATAAACTAATAACCTGAAGTATATGCTGTAACTACAACAGTTCACCCTGAACTGAGACATGCTGAGAGAACTGATGAGAAGTGAACTCAGGTCCATCCGTCTCTCTGGCAGACTCGTGCCTGCTCGTGCCTCGTTAAGCCACGCCCCCTCCGCTCATTTAAAATGCAAAGATGTCAGCCAATCACAACAGTGGGCGTTTTTACTGAAGTCTCACAGCAGACACGCCTCTTGAAACAGGGCATTCAGCCACAGGGCAAACAGCAGTATAGAAAAAATGCCTTTTATTTCTAAATTATGACATTTTATGATGTAAAAATCATACTAACAATATAAGTACACCTCAGGAAACATTATAAAATAATAGAAAAATGCCATGCCATGGGACCTTTAACACTGTAGGTCTACATTTCAGTGCCTCTCCATATTAAACTGGTTATATGTCAATTAATTTCATTTGAGTATGTTTAAGGTCTACATTATCTGTCCTACTAAGGAGGACTCTTATTTTGATGGGTATTATAGTCTACGGTTGTGAAAGGAAGAGTTTATCGGAGTTGTTTTGCAGATACAAAGTTTCCCAGTTATTAACTGCACCCCCGAAAACTCATACGGTCTGTGTATATGTTTGTTTACTGTTAGTTGTATGAGTGTTTTTGTGTCATTTGCTGTGTGTGTTAATGGTAATGCAACGGAGAGAGAGAGTTTGTGAATGAGACGTTAATGCGCACTTCTTATGCTTTGTTTGTTCTGCTCTTACGATGATTTTTTGGAGTGAAAAAGGACATAATAAACTTGATAAACCATCAGTAAAGTTTGTCCATCATTCAGACGGGATATACGCTACATTCTGTGTCCAAAAACATCTCAGGATAAGGTTTTCACACTGAGCTGTCATTGTAAGATATAGCAACTCTGTTTGTTTGTCCGAGTTAGCAACAGTAACTAAGGGGGGCGGGGCTTACCGATAGGTCAATTATGTGATATACAGACCCAGGAATGCGAATTTTAGCAGGCAGCCCTGCCAAAATAACACATATTTTACCCCCAAATGCCTTTTTTTCCTGGAGAACCCCCCTGGAAATATATTGGGCTTGTTTTTGGCTAGTTTTGAGTAGCAATTAGCCGGGTTTTGTTGTAAAAACTTGGCAACCCTGTGTGCACGCTGGAATAAGTTTGAAGAAAAAGATGAGTGTAAACGATGTTTGCCGGTGTTGTAAAAAAAGAATGTAAGGATACACAGAGTACTGACCAACACCATCATCATTTCTGAGAGAAATAGTAAAGGTGAACGCATATACGAACAAGTTCTCCGTTTAGGATTAGAACAAACTCAACCCAAGCGGCTTTGATGACGTGGATGATGACGTTACTGTTGATCATCTGTCCATCATCGTCTAAAGCCCGCCCTGATGATTTCATTGGTCCGAACAGTTTCTGTTCATGCATAATTACTCCTCTACGGATCAAGTCCAGACCGAACTGCCCGAGCTCAAATGTTGTGGGCGGGGCTAAGTTCGGCTGGCATCCAGGCTAGGTTTGTGTGTTTGTTATTACTAACATCCATCAGTGCTTTAGTCCAAACCTGTGCATATTTGGAGAAATATTGATATATTCACATGAATATATTCACAGAATCACATTATATATATATTGTGTTGGTCCCTGACCCATCGATGTTTGGACTCCTCTAGACCCCTGAAGGTGTGCTGTGGTATCTGGAGATGTTAGCAGCAGATCCTTTAAGTCCTGTAAGTTGCGAGGACTTGTTTGTTCAGCTCATCCCACAGATGCTCGATTGGATTGAGATCTGGGGAATTTGGAATATTGTGACGTATATCCGTGTGAAACTGCTTCTGAATTTAGAAAAAATGTAGGGCGAGGCTTGATTTCGTCCTTCGGGAATTGATTGGATCATTGGAAGTTGGGCGTTGATAACAAAATGGAGGCAGATTTGAAGTTTCCCTAACGAAAATTAACCATGGTTTTATTGTAGTAAAAATGTAGTAACCATGGTTTTTTGGCTAATTGAATACCATTTATATAACTACAGTTTTACCACAAATACCACGGTTAAACTATGGTTAGAGAAGCAAAAGTAAAACCATGGTTTATCATGCACTCAGTTGTGGAGAAAAACTTGATCTATCGCTTAAATAAATGTATTTTCTCTAAAAATCTTTTCTAGATATGTTACTGAGCATATTTCCTCACTTTTCGCTGGGTTATGCTACAGATTTCACTCATTTTAAGCCTTTTATGGCTTTATTTCTGTAAAACTTTTTTCTCTGCTCTCCCTTATAAGGGGGTTCACACACCCGACAAGCTGTTCGTCCGACTATATTGAGTAATTTTTACATTAAAAAGCTTTTTTTTCCTATACATTTCTCTCTTTTTGCCTCAAGTCCTTCTTGAAGAAGGTATTGTGTACACCGAGAAAAATGCGGTCGTCTAGCCGTCACAATCTGGCCCTTGTCAAACTCGCTCAAATCCTTACGCTTGCCCATTTTTCAACTCTGAGGACAAAATGTTCACTTGCTGCCTAATATATCCCACCCACTAACAGGAGATGAACCACATTTTTATTTTAACAGGTTGACGTGAAGACCTTTCGAGTTTGTGTGTTTATGATATGATGTCTTGACATGCCATATCTGAATCGAATGATCTGTTGTATTGCACAGAAGAAAGGAAGTGCAGAAATATTGACAGATTTTTTGATTTGTATTCTTTAATGAGATGATTATACTCCGCATCAGCATTTGTATGCGGTCACGTAGCACTAAAGCAGCAGAAACGTGAACGCTAGGAACAGAAACTAGAAGACTTGCTTCCTCAGATTTATGATGCCTGCGTCCTCTCATAGCCACAGGCTGACGAATGTCTCTCTTAACTTCATGTGTTGTTATAAAGTTTGCTTTTGTTCCTTGAGGACTGGGTTTTTTTTGTTTTGTTCTCGTATCCTGCGGACATTTTCAAGAGCAAATAATGAACGTGGTAAAAGCTCAAACTTAGCCTTGTCCCCGGGCAGCAGATGATGAAGATATTCTAAGGTGAAAGAAATGAAGCGGAGGTTTTCTAAAGCATCTGTCTTCACGTCGGGGCGATGATGTGTTTGCCGTGTCATGAGGTTTGAAACCATGAAGAACTGAAAGCTCGCTGATGACAGCGGGTGAGAAAAGTCCATCTTCCTCAAAGTTCACGCGGAGTGCAGTCAATGTGGCGAAACAGAGGTTTGCAAACACTTAGCATCGGTCAGGCTTTTCATGCTTGAAGGATCTGCGGATTCACAGTCGCTACGTGTGTGTGTGTGTGTGTGTTGCTTTAAGAGAGAGCGACCATACATCTGTTTTATTGTGTAATGTTGTTGTTTGAGCTTCAGTTCTTCTCTATATCAGTGTTTCTGAGCTCCTGAAACGCCTCCATTGTAGTCTTGAGTTTTCCTCCGGGAACAACACGTCATTATTCCTCATTATAATTATGAATACGCAGAATAAAGGGGCGTGGCCTGGTTGAGTTAGATAATCGTGCGTTGAAACTGCTGGTTATGGTGAGGGGCGGGACATTTCCCAAACACACTTGACCAATCAGAGCACAGTGTGCTTTTCAGAAGGCGGGGCTTTATAGAGACAGGAACTAAACAAGAGCGTTACTGACAGACTAAAGCCTGGTATATGCTAGGGATCGACCGATATGGATTTTTTAGTGCCGATACCGATTTTTTTTTCATCAGCCTTAGCCGATGACCGATACGGGCTGCCGATTTTCTTGAGCCGATATTTGGAGCCGATACTGCTTTTGCTCTCTCAATTTCCATCATAAAAATGACACAATGATCATGATGATAACAATTTAAAATTTACATTTTAAAAAAGGAACTAATTTAACTAAAAAAAACTATATTTAACAAATAGTAAAAACAGGTGTCGTAGAACAATAAAAAAAAGAGTTCAGTGGTGAAAATAAATTCTGAAAATAAGTATTGAAGCATAAATAAAATAATGACACTATTGCACACAGTATCAACAAGCAAGCAGCATAATAAAGTGCACACTGACTGTACGATACTTCATTTTAAAACTATTTACAACCTAGTCATTAAATGGTTACACTCTAAAAAATGCTGGGTTAAAAATAACCCAAGTTGGGTTGAATATGGACTAACCCAGCAATTGGGTTGTTTTGACCCAGCGGTTGGGTTAAATGTTTGCTTAAAACCACCCAATTGCTGGGTTAGTCCATTTTCAACCCAACTTGGGTTATTTTTAACCCAGCATTTTTTAGAGTGTAGGTGCACTTAACTTAATCTCTTGTAGAGCAACACCAGCGGTAATTCAGGAAAAAAATCTCCCAATGCTCCACGTGAAACTTCAGTCTTTCCACCTTTTACCATCGTGTCAATTCTCAATTGATTTTGATTAATATGCGCGAGGGGGAGCAAGAGAGTTTGAAGACGGCTGATGCCGATACACGTAAAAACTGCAAATATCGGCCCGATATATCGGTCTAACACTAATATAGGCCCTGTCCCAAATGACGCACTTCATGTGCACTTTCGGTCTTCAGGCCGCTGCGTGTCCGTTAAAGGGATAGTTCAACAAAAAATGAAAATTAGCCCTCAAGTTATCCGATATGTGTATGACATTCTTCTTTCAGACAAATAAAATCTGAGTTATATAAAAAAAATTCTGGCTAATCCAAGCATTATAATTTGAATTTGGCGTAAATAGAATGAGAACATGGATCCATCATGCCTTGTTCCCACTGTGCAGGCTGGTGGTGGTGGTGTAATGGTGTGGGGGATGTTTTCTTGGCACACTTTAGGCCCCTTAGTGCCAATTGGGCATGGTTTAAATGCCACGGCCTACCTGAGCATTGTTTCTGACCATGTCCATCCCTTTATGACCACCATGTCCCCATCCTCTGATGGCTATACTTCCAGCAGGATAATGCACCGTCACAAAGCTCCAATCATTTCAAATTGGTTTCTTGAACATGACAATGAGTTCACTGAACTAAAATGGCCCCCACAGTCACCAGATCTCAACCCAATAGAGCATCTTTGGGATGTGGTGGAACGGGAGCTTCGTGCTCTGGATGTGCATCCCACAAATCTCCATCAACTGCAAGATGCTCTCCTATCAATATGGGCCAACATTTCTAAAGAATGCTTTCAGCACCTTGTTGAATCAATGCACCGTAGAATTAAGGCAGTTCTGAAGGCGAAAGGGTGTCAAACACAGCATTAGTATGTGT
>JARQWZ010006448.1:47500-53342 GCA_033150135.1 Gobio occitaniae
GCGTCGTGGGACTTGAAACATCGTTTCTCATCTCTCCTGGAAAATAACCGGATTAAGAGTGAGCTCGGTTGCTGTGATCACTCGTATTATTTAGTCCAGAACTGTGAATATTTCTGGTATGGATCCGTGTTTTTGGAGAGGTGAAGGATACCCAGCATGCACTGTGTCGTGTTCAGTCGGGTCTGACCGCAGGATTGGTCCCTCAGAGAGCAATTATGTCCAACTAAAGTATCTGAGCCGAGAAAGTTGCGAGTCGTCAAACCTCTGGCTTTAACCCATGGTCAGCTAAATGCCTGTTAGCCGAGGCGGCGCTCACTTTCACACTCACTCTCTCCATTACCCGCCGCTGCACAAGCAAAGGAGATTCTTCACTCTGTTTCCTTCACTTGGCCCTCCATGAGCTCCAGCCTCAACAGATGAACCCGCTTGGGTCTCTCTGACAGAAACTGGAGAGTTTGGAATGAGATTATGAATTATTAATGTGTGACTTCCACATTTACATGCACATTATCTTCTCATTAAGGTGATAGGTCACCCAAATGTAAAATTCTGTCATTTGTTCATCTTTTATGTCCTTCCTTCCTGTGTGAGTTTCGTTCCTCTGTGTTTAATGAGTGTGTAAAGGTGCTGTGTGTAATCTGTCCGACTGTGCTAAAGCATAAGCTTGCGAGTGAGTGTGTGTGTGTGTGTGTGTGTGTGTGTGTGTGTGTGTGTGTGTGTGTGTGTGAGTGTGTTTGTGCGTGAGAGAGTGTGTTTGTGTGTGGGCATGTTTTCGTGAAATATCAGGACACAAATGTGTATAATGACATGGGTATTACAAAAAGAGGGTGAAATATGAGGATGTTCCCCATGTCCTCACTTTTCAAAATGCTTATAAATCACACAGAACAAGTTTTTTTTCACAGAAAGTGAACTGCACAGTCTCCTGTGATGGGTAGGTTTTAGGGGCAGGGGCAGTGTGTGTGTGTGTGTGTGTGTGTGTGTGTGTGTGTGTGTGTGTGTGTGTGTGTGTGTGATGGGTAGGTTTAGGGGCAGGGGCAGTGTAAGGGGATAGAAAATACGGTTTGTACGGTATAAAAACCATTATGCCTATGGAATGTCCTCACATTTCACAAAAACAAACGTGTGTGTGTGTGTGTGTGTGTGTGTGTGTGTGTGTGTGTGTGTGTGTGAGAGAGAAAGAGTGTGAGTTTGTGTGTGTGTGTGTGTGTGTGTGTGAGATAGTGTGTGTTTGTGAGTGTTTGTGTGAGAGAGTGTGTGAGTGTTTTTTGTGAGAGAGTGTTTGTGTGTGAGTGTGTTTGTGTGTGAGTGTGTTCGTGTGAGAGAGAGTGCATAATACATTATTTATATTTTTTATCAATTTATAATGATTATTATACTCGTTAATTAAACCGCATAAGGCTTGTTTATGTGTTTCCTGATTGGCCTGAAAGCGAGGATCACAGACACACACAGTTACACATCTTCATCCACTTTTGACGGTTAAATCTCCATAACAAGTATTTTATTGTAACATTAGTTAGTGCGTGTTAAATTAAAGAAATGCATGTTTTTAGGTTATCGCAGTCAGCCCAATGCATTTATGTTGGAATATAAGCAAATATGAATCAGTTTTCATGCATATGCAAATGTGTTCAGCCATGATCACTGTCATAACTCATAGTTTTAAGGGTCAGTGCCCGGTTGCATAAAGCACCTTCAGTTTTTCCCTCAAGTATGAACTTAAGGGGCGATTTCCCCTTACCTAAGAGAATAACTTAAGGGGTGTTGCGTATAATCTCTTAAACGCTTCTCTTAGGTAAGGGAAACATTGAAGTGTTTCACGACAGCGATCCTGGATTCACGTTATAAAAGTCTTGTTGCCATAGATACGCAAAACACTTACACTAATGCTGACTTCACACTAAACGTGAATAGAGCGTCAAATTCGTGTCTAGTTTGACGCTTGAACTGTGAATGCATTCGCGCGTCCCAAAGCGAGATGAACACGCGTATAAAGCAAGTGTTTGAAGAGAAATTGACGCGCGTCCTTTTGCGCTTTTCATAGTGGTTGTGTGCCGGCCGCGAAACTGATAAATACTACTGTTAGTGTGTCACGAAATGTAGTTTTAGAGTTGTTCAGTCGAGAATGTAGTAGTTTAAAGCTCAAATCTGTGGTTTATTTATAAAGATAGCGCCTATTTAAAAATGTTGTGAGATCCCGCCTGGAACAGCCTCACCTCGGCTAGTCCTCCTGACTTCTGCCGCTGGTAAACGAGAAATGTTTAAATTCACAATCTATAGCTTCGGTTCTATTATATGAAACATATAAGACATTAATGACTTGTTATAACGTCAAAACGACTTCTTTAATTATGTGAGTTTTTTCTTCATCTCATTCAGAAATGTACGTACGACTGCAAGTGTTCAGTGTCAGTGTTTGCGATGTGATGGTCAAATCGGTATTCTTGCAACAATTTTTCATCACTAAGATGGTCCAAAGGGTTCTCCCTATCCCTAAAAACTTCTTGGCACATAATGATCTTCAGCTGGTTCCATGTCGTCTTATTTTTGTCTGCGTTACTCTTAAAGGATTAGTTCACTTTTAAATCAACTTTTGCTGATAATTTACTCACCCCCATGTCATCCAGATGTCCATGTCTTTCTTTCTTCAGTCGAAAAGAAATGAAGGTTTTTGATGAAAACAGTCCAGGATTGTTCTCCATATAATGGACTTCAATGGGCTCCAAACGGTTCAAGGTCCAAATGACAGTTTCAGTGCAGCTTCAAAGGGCTTTAAGCGACACCAGATGATGAATAAGTGTCTAATCTAGACAAACCATCAGTTTCTGCGAGAAACCCAGCAGTATTTATGCTATTATTTTACCTCTAATTAGACGAACGTGATCATCTCTGAGCTCCGCCATAACTTCCGCTAAGTGAGGTCAAAATACGAGTGTGGTCATAGATGTATCAATCGTAGATGCCTCATTCTACTGATTCGTGCAGACGCTAATGAGGCATCTACGTATACATCTATGACCACACTCGTATTTTGACCTCACTTAGCGGAAGTTATGGCGGAGCTCAGAGATGATCACGTTCGTCTGATTAGAGGTAAAATAATAGCATAAATACTGCTGGGTTTCTCACAGAAGCTGATGGTTTGTCTAGATTAGACACTTATTCATCATCTGGTGTCGCTTAAAGCCCTTTGAAGCTGCACTGAAACTGTCATTTGGACCTTGAACCGTTTGGAGCCCATTGAAGTCCATTATATGGAGAAAAACCCTGGACTGTTTTCATCAAAAACCTTCATTTCTTTTCGACTGCAGAAAGAAAGACATGGACATCTTGGATGACATGGGGGTGAGTAAATTATCAGCAAAAGTTGATTTAAAAGTGAAATAATCCTTTAAAGTTACGATTTCAAACCATAAGTTATACTTAGGGAAATGACTGTTAAGGGGTTTTATGCAACACTTAACGCTTTTTAAAGGATTACTTAAGTGAAAAAACAGCATTTAAGGGGAATTCTAAGTGTTTAGTAACACTTAAGGGTTTTTTCTGCAACACCCTTCAGTTTAAGGGAAACATAAGGGCGAACTTAAGGGAAAAATTACACTTAAGGTGCTTTATTCAACCGGGCACTGGCCTTTAGTGGCCAGGTTTCTTCTCCTGTAATCCGGTTCTGATGTTGTCAGGAGATTCGTCTGCAAGCATGAGAGGGTTTTGTAAGTTTTGAAAGTGAAACAAAGAGTCTGTGCCTTTTTATCTTCCTCGTCTCCGCAATCTCTGAAGGTCTCACTCCTCTTTTGGTCTAATTCACGGGAGCTCTCTAAATGAAGTATAAGTGTGACATGAGCTCCTGATTATTTCCTCTGTTCATCTGATGATTTCTGCCTTTAAGATGGAGATGAAGACGCTGTAAACATCAGCGCGAGGCAAAGCGTCCTGCTCTCTGACAGGGATTCTCTTATATTTGTAAAGCGATACAGCTGTTGTTATGGTTACAAGTTATAAATAGGCAGCACAGGTGACATGGGAACTGAGAATATGGGATGAAAGACGCCGTTGAAATCAATCCCACAATTCCCCGCTCCTCGCTGAGTGAGTTCTCTCCTAGTTTGCCTTTATTAAATGTGAAGGCATGACCTTATTGTCTGAATTAATAACACGCATTAGTCAAGAGCGCCGGCCCTCGTGTATCTGTACAACCATAACTCTTAATTGATTTAATTAAATCTGCACAAGAATAATCAGGCGTGCATGTGTGGGTTTGTGTTATAAATATGCTGGAGATGAAGTTTGCTGTTATTTGTGTTCTGGATTTTCTTGCTGCGGTGGCGTTTGTCCCTGATGTCCCCTTAGTTCTTGGCATTTATGTGGTGCTCATTGTTCTGTAACTCTCTCTCTCTCTCTCTCTCTCTCTCTCTCTCTCTCTCTCTCTCTCTCACTCTCTCTCTCTCTCTCTCTCTCTCTCTCTCACACACCCTCTTCTTCATTTCCCTCGTTTCTCTCCAACCCTCGCGAAGACTCCAGATACAGCTGCAATTAGCAGCAGTTTGAAGATTTCATTACGACTCTCTTGCGATGGCCACTGGCTGTGACTTCAAAGCGCCTGATAGTGTGCTGCATCACTGAGAGGAGATAACGTGCCACTGCTGTATATATATATAAGGGCTGTGATGTAAGGGGGGGATGGGAATTTTTTTTACACTGTCACGACTCGGCTTCCCCAAAAGTTATAAGAATAAGAACTTTTGGTGGGGGTTCTATTCTTCTTGACTCCATTTTATTGAGAATGCCTCATATGAAGCGCCTGATGGAACCCATTTAGGTTCTACATATGAAGTGTCTCATGGAACCCTTTAAGGTTCTACATATGAAGCGTCTGACGGAACCCTTTAAGGTTCTACATATGAAGCGCCTGATGGAACCCATTTAGGTTCTACATATGAAGCGCCTGATGGAACCCATTTAGGTTCTACATATGAAGCGCCTGATGGAACCCATTTAGGTTCTACATATGAAGCGCCTGATGGAACCCATTTAGGTTCTACATATGAAGTGTCTGATGGAACCCTTTAAGGTTCTACATATGAAGCGTCTGACGGAACCCTTTAAGGTTCTACATATGAAGCGCCTGATGGAACCCATTTAGGTTCTACATATGAAGCGCCTGATGAACCCATTTAGGTTCTACATATGAAGCGCCTGATGGAACCCATTTAGGTTCTACATATGAAGTGTCTGATGGAACCCTTTAAGGTTCTACATATGAAGCGTCTGACGGAACCCTTTAAGGTTCTACATATGAAGCGTCTGACGGAACCCATTTAGGTTCTACGAATGAAGTGTCTGATGGAACCCTTTAAGGTTCTACATATGAAGTGTCTGACGGAACCCTTTAAGGTTCTACATATGAAGTGTCTGACGGAACCCTTTAAGGTTCTACATATGAAGCGTCTGACGGAACCCATTTAGGTTCTACAAATGAAGTGTCTGACGGAACCCTTTAAGGTTCTACATATGAAGTGTCTGACGGAACCCTTTAAGGTTCTACATATGAAGTGTCTGATGGAACCCTTTAAGGTTCTACATATGAAGTTTCTTGACGGAACCCTTTGAGGTTCTACATATGAAGTGTCTGATGGAACCCTTTAAGGTTCTACATATGAAGCGTCTGACGGAACCCATTTAGGTTCTACATATGAAGTGTCTGATGGAACCCTTTGAGGTTCTACATATGAAGTGTCTGATGGAACCCTTTGAGGTTCTACATATGAACGCCTGATGGAACCCATTTAGGTTCTACATATGAAGTGTCCTGATTGAACCCTTTAAGGTTCTACATATGAAG
>JARQWZ010006449.1:0-53327 GCA_033150135.1 Gobio occitaniae
TGCAGTGGTGACTCGCGGTGACGTCAGAGGGACTGGGTGGCCGGAGTGTCACAGGCTGCTGTCTGAGAAAGAGAGAAAGGTTAGTGCGCTGCTTCATGGAGTGTTCGTGCTCAGACTGGTGTTCCCACGTGCGGTGCTTTATGTGGTGTGGGGATCGCCTGCAGCTGTGCCAATCCGGTCCACGCTGAGTGCTGGCAGGTGATCGGTGTTTGTTGCCAGGGCGACGCTGACGAGAGCTCGGGAGACTTGTCACACTCCCCCCCCCTAAGCGTCGCTCTGGTCCTGTAACGATAATTAGAGACACACATTGGGGAACATAGGGGTGGGCGGGGAGTGCGCCCTGACAGACCTGCGTAAGCCGACCACAAGCCTGGAGAGTCCGTCCGCGTTGGAGTTGGCCGTCCCGGCCCGATGTACCACCGTAAAGTGGAAGTCCTGGAGCGCCAGGAACCACCGCGTCACCCTGGCGTTGGTGTCCTTGGCTCGGGCCATCCACTGCAGCGGGCGTGGTCCGTCATCAGGGTGAAGCGGCGTCCCAGCAGGTAGTAGCGAAGCTCCAGGACTGCCCACTTTATGGCCAGGGCTTCCTTCTCCACCGCCGCATACCTGGTTTCGGCTGGGGTCAGCTTACGGCTGATGTACGTGACCGGATGCTCTTCACCTTCGCGGACCTGGGAAAGGACCGCCCCCAGGCCCGTGTCCGAGGCATCGTCTGCAGCAGGAAGGGGCAGTTGAAGTCGGGCGCCCGCAAGACCGGCTCCGTGGTCAGGGCGGTCTTGATCTTCCGGAAGGTCCTGTCCAGGCTGCTGTCCCACTGCACCTTCTCCGGCTGCCCCTTCCTGGTCAGGTCTGTCAGGGGAGATGCTAGGGTGGAGAAGTCGGGGATAAAACAGCGATAATACCCCGCCAACCCCAAAAAGGCTCGTACCTGGGTTTTGGTCTCCGGGCGGGGCGTCGACAGGATGGCGTCTATTTTCTTCTGCTGGGGCTGGATCAGTCCTCTACCCACCCGGAACCCCAGGTACTGAGCCTCGGCGAGGGCGAGATGGCATTTCCGGGGGTTGGCGGTTAGCCAGCCCGCCGGAGTTCCAGGAGCACCCTCCGCAACCGCTCCAGGTGGTCCTGCCAGGTCTCGGAGTGGATGACTACATCGTCGAGGTACGCCGCCGCGTACGCTTGGTGGGGACGTAGAAGAATGTCCATCATCCTCTGGAACGTAGCGGGGGCCCCGTGCAGGCCGAAGGGGAGGACTCGGTACTGCCAGTGCCCACTGGGTGAGGAGAACGCCGTCTTCTCCTTGGCGGAGTCGGTGAGGGGAACTTGCCAGTAACCTTTGGTGAGGTCGAGCGTCGAAATATACCGAGCCCTCCCCAGGCGCTCCAATAGCTCGTCCACTCGGGGCATCGGGTAGCCATCGAACTCCGAGACCTCGTTGAGCCGGCGGAAGTCATTACAGAAGCGGAGGGTGCCATCCGGCTTCGGGACCATGACGATGGGGCTGGACCAGGCACTGCGTGATGGCTCGATTACCCCCGACTTCAGCATCTCACCGACCTCGTCCTCGATGGCCTGTCTCCGAGCCTCGGGGACCCGGTAGGGCCGCTGCCGCACAATGACGCCAGGTGGTGTGCGGATGTCGTGCTGGATGACTTTGGTCTGCCCGGGACGTGAGGAGAACACATCAGAGAACTGACGGACCAGATGATCCAGATCCGTCTTCTGGGGGCCGACAGCTGTGTTCCCACGTCCACGGACCGGGGGCTCGACAGAGGCCAGTGCGGTGAGTTGGTCTCTGGTCCCCACCCACCTCTTCAGCAGGTTAATATGATATAGCTGCTCTTCACGCCTCCGGCCCGGCTGGCGCAGCCGGTAGTTGACAGGACCCACTCGCTCTATGACCGTGAACGGACCCTGCCAGGTCGCCAGAAACTTGCAGGCGAGGTGGGACCAACACCATGACCCTGTCGCCGGGCTGGAATTCGCGGGGTTGAGCCGCCCGGTCGTACAGCTGCCGTTGGCTCTGCTGGGCCTTCGTCAGGTGTTCCCGGACTAATGGCATGACCCTCTCGATCCGCTCACGCATTTCCCTCACGTGTTCGATGGCGGAGCGGAGAGGTGCCGGCTGCTGCTGTTCCCAGGCTTCCCGGGCCACATCCAGGAGCCCTCGTGGCTGACGGCCGAAGAGTAGCTCGAACGGGGTGAAACCCAAGGAGGCTTGGGGAACCTCGCGGACCCCGAACAGGACGTAGGGAAGCATCAGGTCCCAGTCTCGCTTATCTTCGGCGGCCACTCGCCGTAGCATCTGCTTGAGGGTTTGATTGAAGCGCTCTACTAAGCCGTCTGTCTGCGGATGATATACGGTGGTCCGGATCTGCTTCACCTTCAGCAGCCGGCAGAGGTCAGCCATTAGCCGGGACATGAAGGGAGTTCCTTGGTCCGTCAGTATCTCCGCTGGGATGCCGACTCGGGTGCAGAGGAGGAAGAGTTCCTTGGCGATGTTCTTTGCCGTTGCTTTCCGTAGGGGAAGTGCCTCTGGATACCTGGTGGCGTAGTCGACAATCACCAGGATGTGTTCATGTCCACGGGCAGACTTCGGCAACGGCCCCACCAGGTCCATTCCAATTCGCTCGAAAGGTACCTCGATTATGGGCAGCGGTATGAGCGGGCTGGGGGGAGGTGCTCGTGGCGCGGTCCTCTGGCAGGTGGGACAGGCCTTGGCAGAACCGCTTCACTTCTCCATCCAAGCCCGGCAGTGGAAACGGTCCCGGATGCGCTGGATGGTGTTGGCGGTTCCCAGGTGGCCGGCCATCGGATGGCTGTGGGCCAGCTCCATGACCATTTCCACATTTGGTTTGGGAACCACGAGCAGTTCTTTTACCTCCCCCCTTCGCTGGGCGACACAGTACAACAGGCCGTTCCTGACGACGAAGTGCGGGAGAGGATGGGGTGCTGGTTGGTGCTCGTGGCCATCCACTGTCCGGACCTGCGACCAGCAATGCTTGAGGCGGTCATCTTCCAGCTGGGCCTTCGCGAACGAGCCCCCTCCCTGGACCTGTTGGAAGACATCAAAGAACACGTCAGTAACCGGGGAGGGGGACTCACCATCTCTCCCGCTGTCTGTCGCCAACAGGGCGGTGTTGCGGCTCCTCCTCCGGCGGTGACGACTATGGGGGCGGCTCCCAGCCCGGCTGGCTGGCTGCGTGGTGGCCCGAAGAAGCTCCTCGAACCCGGCCAGTCCCGCCCAAGAAGCACAGGAACCGGAAGATCCTTCAATACGCCAACTTCCACTGGCCAGGTGCCAGGGCCCGCTGATATTGTCACTCGGCGGGCCGGAACATGACGAGTGTCGCCGTGAACGCAGGTAATCGGGAGCTGTGCCTTGACGGCCTTCTGCGGTGGGAGGACGGTGGCTTGGACGAGGACTGACCGAGCTTCCGGAATCCAAGAGGGCCAGGACCGTTCGCCCATTTACCTTCACCTCCGCTCGCGGAGCCTCGCGGGGTGGGTCCTGGTGTAGGCTGCAACCAGCCAACCATGCACGTGCTGGCGGGGCAGGTTCCTCCGTGGGCATTGGTTCGTCGACGGGGCCGGGAGCCGCTGGCCTGTGCACTGGTCGCGGGGTACCTTCCGGCGTGCGTCGCTCCTGGACCACCCTCCGAGGGAAGGACGGCGCTCGCTCCCCGGGCTCGCGGTGCATCGCCGCCTCCGCCAACTCGATGGCTTCAACGAGCTCGGCGATGGTTGCCGGATTTTTCATTCCACCGGCCCGCCGGGTGGGCGGGTGGGAGAGCTCGGAGCATCCGGTCCACGGTGATGCGTTCCGCAACCTGACCCGCGGTGGGTGTTCCCTCGAGCAGCCAGTGTTGTGCGAGCCGTGATAGTTCTGCGGCTTGGGCGCGGGCTTGGGCGTCGAGGCTTGAACTCCCACTCATGGAACAGCTGGGCTGCGGAGATGGCGGATAGCCCAAGGCGTCCGAGGATCTCTTTCTTAAGTTCATCATAATTATCAGCCGATTCAGCGGGAAGAGAAAAGTACGCTCTTTGAGCCTCACCAGACAGTAGGGGTCCCAGGACCCGCGCCCACTCACTTCGTTCCCAGCTTTCCCGAACTGCCGTGGTCTCGAAACATCCGCAAATATAGTTCAACATCATCTTGTGAGGTCAGTTTTGGCAGTAGTTGGGTTGCTCGGACACGCGGATCAGGAAGCGGAACGTGATGGGCGGCGGAGAGGCGGAGGGCGGCGAACTCTTCTTCTATAGTGGCTTGACGGGCTGCCAGGTGCTCAGTGATCTGCTGCTGACGTGCACTCACTTCCGTTAAGCATTTGAGCAGGTCTTCCATGACGGGGAGAAGCGCCGCCCTACTTCCGGGTTCCGTGAGTGACTGGGGAAACAGGAAAAAAAACAAAATAAAAGTCCGGGGATGGTTGGTGATTCTTCACGCTCTTGCCCGCATTCTCCACCACTGTGGCAGGGTGAAGAATCACACAACACAGTGTTAGGTGAAAAGCCCCCGGAGGGTGGGTTTAATGTGAGCAGGTGAACAAATAGTGAGGTGAAGTCTTTGGTGCGCGGTGCTTCCTTCTTCCCGTTGGTGCAGTGGTGACTCGCGGTGACGTCAGAGGGACTGGGTGGCCGGAGTGTCACAGGCTGCTGTCTGAGAAAGAGAGAAAGGTTAGTGCGCTGCTTCATGGAGTGTTCGTGCTCAGACTGGTGTTCCCAGGTGCGGTGCTTTATGTGGTGTGGGGATCGCCTGCAGCTGTGCCAATCCGGTCCACGCTGAGTGCTGGCAGGTGATCGGTGTTTGTTGCCAGGGCGACGCTGACGAGAGCTCGGGAGACTTGTCACAGTATGTATAGTAAGTTAGTGTTCAAGGACTCTTGGGCCAAAAATATGTTCAGTAAGTTAAATATGGACTTCTTGTACAGACAAAACTTGCTTAAAAAAAAAAAACTTTGAAAAACCTTTTTTGGGACTTTTGGCTGGTAATTGGATTCAGAAGGGAAGTCTATAAGTATGTATAGTGAATTAGTGTGTATGGACTCTTAGTCCAAAAACATGTTCAGTAGGTCAAATATGGACTTCTTGTACAGCCATAATATGTAAAAAAAAAATTGTTTAAATTAAAACCTTTTGTAGACGTTTTAGCTACTAATTGGAACCAGAAGGGAAGTCAATGAGTGACTTTTTGACCTTTGGGACAAAAATTTGTTCAGTAGGTCAAATATGGACTTCTTGTACAGCCATTATATCTAAAAAAAAAAAAAAAAAAAATTAAAACCTTTTTGTGGAACTTTTGGCTAGCAATTGGATTCAGAAGGGAAATCAAAGAGTGTCTATGTATAGTAAGTTAGTGTTCAAGGACTCTTGAGCCAAAAATATGTTCAGTAAGTTAAATATGGACTTCTTGTACAGCCATAATATGTAAAAAAATTAAAATAAAAAAAAAATGAATTGAAAACCTTTTGTGGACCTTTTAGCTACAAATTGGAATCATAAGGGAAGTCAATTAGTGACCTTTTTGACCTTTGGGCCAAAATAATTTTCAGTAGGTCAAATATGGACTTCTGTACAGCCACAACATGTGAAAAAAATAATAATAATAAAAATTAAAACCTTTTTGTGGAACTTTTGGCTAGCAATTGGATTCAGAAGGAAAGTCAACGAGTGTGTATGTATAGTAAGTTAGTGTTCAAGGACTCTTGGGCCAAAAATATGTTCAGTAAGTTAAATAGGACTTCTTGTACAGCCATAATATATAAAATAAAAAAATAAAAAAATAAAAAATTAAAAAATTAAAACCTTTTTTAGACCTTTTAGCTACTTATTGGAACCAGAAGGAAAGTCAATGAGTGACTTTTTGACCTTTGGGACAAAAATTTGTTCAGTAGGTCATATATGGACTTCTTGTACAGCCATAATATGTCAAAAAAAAATTTTTTTAATTAAAACCTTTTTGTGGAACTTTTGGCTAGCAATTGGATTCAGAAGGGAAAACAAAGAGTGTCTATGTAAAGTAAGTTAGTGTTCAAGGACTCTTGGGACAAAAATTTGTTCAGTAGGTCAGATATGGACTTTGTATTAGACATAATATGTAAAATAAAAAAATTAAAAATTTAAAAAATTTAAAAATTAAAACCTTTTGTAGACCTTTTAGCTACTAATTGGAACCAGAAGGAAAGTCAATGAGTGACTTTTGACCTTTGGGACAAAAATTTGTTCAGTAGGTCAAATATGGACTTCTTGTACAGCCATAATATGTCAAAAAAAATTTTTTAAATTAAAACCTTTTGTAGACGTTTTAGCTACTAATTGGACCCAGAAGGGAAGTCAATGAGTGACTTTTTGACCTTTGGGACAAAAATTTGTTCAGTAGTTCAATATGGACTTTGTACAGCCATAATATGTATTTAAAAAAAAATTAAACCTTTTTTAGACCTTTTAGCTACATATTGGAAGCAGTTGGAAAGTCAATAAGTGTCTTTTTGACCTTTGGGACAAAAATTTGTTCAGTAGGTCATATATGGACTTCTGTACAGACATAATATGTAAAAAAAAATTAAAAAAAAAATTAAAATCTTTTGGTAGACGTTTTAGCTACTAATTGGAACCAGAAGGGAAGTCAATTAGTGACTTTTTGACCTTTGGGACAAAAATTTGTTCAGTAGGTCAAATATGGACTTTGTAAAGCCATAATATGTAAAAAAATATATAAAAAAAATTAGAACCTTTTGTAGACCTTTTAGCTACTTTTTGGAACCAGAAGGAAAGTCAATGAGTAACTTTTTGACCTTTGGGACAAAAATTTGTTCAGTAGGTAAAATATGGACTTTGTACAGCCACGATATGCCAAAAAAAAATGTTTTTAATTAAAACCTTTTGTAAGTCACTCATTGACTTTCCTTCTGGTTCCAATAAGTAGCTAAAAGGTCTACAAAAGGTTCTAATTTTTTTTTTTTTTTTTTCTACATATTATGGCTTTACAAAGTCCATATTTGACCTACTGAACAAATTTTTTTCCCAAAGGTCAAAAAGACTTTCATTGACTTTCCAACTGCTTCCAATATGTAGCTAAAAGGTCTAAAAAAGGTTTAATTTTTTAATTTTTTTTAAATACATATTATGGCTTTACAAAGTCCATATTTGATGTACTGAACAAATTTTTGTCCCAAAGGTCAAAAAGTCACTCATTAGACTTCCTTCTGGTTCCAATTAGTAGCTAAAAGGTCTACAAAAGGTTATTTTTTATTTATTTATTTTTTTACATATTATGGCTGTACAAAGTCCATATTTGACCTACTGAACAAATTTTTGTCCCAAAGGTCAAAAAGTCACTCTTTGACTTCCCTTCTGGTTCCAATTAGTAGCTAATTAAGTAGTTCAAGGACTCTTGGGGCCAAAAATATGTTCAGTAAGTTAATATGGACATCTTTTACAGACAAACTTGTTTTAAAAAAAATAACTTCAAAAAACCTTTTGTGGGACTTTTGGCTGGTAATTGGATTCAGAAGGGAAGTCTATAAGCGTGTATAGTGATTTAGTGTGTATGGACTCTTAGTCCAAAAACATGTTCAGTAGGTCAAATATGGACTTCTTGTACCACCATAATATGTAAAAAAAAAAAAAAAAAAAAAATTTTAAACCTTTTGTAGACCTTTTTGCTACTTTTTGGAACCAGAAGGAAAGTCAATGAGTGACTTTTTGACCTTTGGGACAAAAAATTGTTCAGTAGGTCCAATATGGACTTTGTACAGCCATGATATGTAAAAAAATAAATAAAAATTAATTAAAACCTTTTGTAGATGTTTTAGCTACTAATTGGAACAGAAGGGAAGTCAATGAGTGACTTTTTGACCTTTGGACAAAAATTTGTTCAGTAGGTCAAATATGCACTTCTTGTACAGCCATTATATCTAAAAATAAAAAAAATAAAAAATTCAAACCTTTTTTAGACCTGTAAGCTACTTATTGGAATCAGAAGGGAAATCAATGAGTGACTTTTTGACCTTTTGGGACAAAAATATGTTCAGTAGGTCAAATATGGACTTCTGAACAGCCATAATATGTAAAAAAAAAAAAAAAAAAAAAAAAATTTCAAACCTTTTTTAGACCTGTAAAGCTACTTATTTGAATCAGAAGGAAATCAATGAGTGACTTTTTGACCTTCGGGACAAAAATATGTTCAGTAGGTCAAATATGGACTTTGTACAGCCATAATAAGTAAAAAATAAAAATAAAAAATAAAAAAAACAATTAAAACCTTTTGTAGACCTTTTAGCTACTTATTGGAACCAGAAGGAAAGTCAATGAGAGACTTTTTGACCTTTGGGGACAAAAATTTGTGCAGTAGGTCAAATATGGACAGCCATAATATCTAAAAAAAAAAAATTCAAAAACTAAAAAAAATTAAAACCTTTTGTAGACCTTTTAATTACTTATTGGAACCAAAAGGAAAATCAATGAGTGACTTTTGACATTTGGGACAAAAAATTTGTTTAGTAGGTCAAATATGGACTTTGTACAGCCATAATATGTAAAAAATAAATAAAAAAATAAAAAAACAATTAAAACCTTTTGTAGACCTTTTAGCTACTTATTGGAACCGAAGGAAACTCAATGAGTGACTTTTTGACCTTTGGGAAAAAAATGTGTTCAGTAGGTCAAATATGGACTTCTATACAGCCATAACATGTAAAAAAAATAATAATAATAAAAAAAAATTAAAACCTTTTTGTGGAACATTTGGCTAGCAATTGGATTCAGAAGGGAAGTCAACGAGTGTGTATGTATAGTAAGTTAGTGTTCAAGGACTGTTGGGCCAAAAATATGTTCAGTAAGTTAAATATGGACATCTTGTACAGACAAAACTTGTTTAAAAAAAATAACTTTAAAAACCTTTTGTGGGACTTTTGGCTGGTAATTGGATTCAGAAGGGAAGTCTATAAGTAGGTATAGTGAATTAGTGTGCATGGACTCTAGTCGCAAAAACATGTTCAGTAGGTCAAATATTGACTTCTTGTACCGCCATAATATGTAAAAAAATATATATTAAAAATTAAAACCTTTTGTAGACGTTTTAGCTATTAATTGGAACCAGAAGGGAAGTCAGAGAGTGACTTTTGTCCTTTGGGACAAAAATTTGTTCAGTAGGTCAAATATGACTTTGTACAGCCATAATATGTAAAAATAAAAATAAAATAAAAATAAAACATTTTGTAGACCTTTTAGCTTCTAATTGGAACCAGAAGGAAAGTCAATGTTTGACTTTTAGACCTTTGGGACAAAAATGTGTTCAGTAGGTCAAATATGGACATCTTGCAAAGCCATAATATCTAAAAAAAAAAAAAAATTATAACCCTTTGTAGACCTTTTAGCTACTTTATTGAACCAGAAGGAAAGTCAATGAGTGACTTTTGACCTTTGGGACAAAAATTTGTACAGTAGGTCAAATATGGACTTTGGTACAGCCATAATATGTAAAAAAATAATAATAAATAACCTTTGTAGACCTTTTAGCTACAAATTGGAACCAGAAGGAAAGTCAATGAGTGACTTTTTGACCTTTTGGACAAAAATTTGTTCAGTAGGTCAAATATGGATTTACTTTGTACAGCCATAATATGTAAAAAAAAAAAAAAAAAAAAAAAAAAAAAATTAGAACCTTTTTTTAGACCTTTTAGCTACATATTGGAAGCAGTTGGAAAGTCAATGAGTGTCTTTTTGACCTTTGGGACAAAAATTTGTTCAGTAGGTCAAATATGGACTTACTTTGTACAGCCATAATATGTAAAAAAAAAAAAAAAAAAAAAAAAAATTAGAACCTTTTTTAGACCTTTTAGCTACTTATTGGAACCAGAAGGAAAGTCAATGAGTGACTTTTTGACCTTTGGGACAAAAATTTGTTCAGTAGGTCAAATATGGACTTCTGTACAGACATAATATGTAAAAAAATAAATAAAAAATAAAACCTTTTGTAGACGTTTTAGCTACAAATTGGAACCAGAAGGAAAGACAATGAGTGACTTTTTTGACCTTTGGGACAAAAATTTGTTCAGTAGGTCAAATATGGATTCTGTACAGACATAATATGTAAAAAAATTTTTTTAAATTAAAATCTTTTGTAGACGTTTTAGCTACTTATTGGAACCAGAAGGGAAGTCAATTATTGACTTTTTGACCTTTGGGACAAAAATTTGTTCAGTAGGTCAAATATGGACTTTGTACAGCCATAATATGTAAAAAAAAAAATAAAAAATAAAAAAAATAAAAACCTTTTGTAGACCTTTTAGCTACTTATTGGAACCAGAAAGAAAGTCAGAGAGTGACTTTTTGACCTTTGGGACAAAACTTTGTTCAGTAGGTCAAATATGGACTTTGTACAGCCATAATATGTAAAAAATAAAAATAAAATAAAAATAAAACCTTTTACAGACCTTTTAGCTTCTAATTGGAACCAGAAGGAAAGTCAATGTTTGACTTTTTGACCTTTGGACAAAAATGTGTTCAGTAGGTCAAATATGGACATCTTGTACAGCCATAATATGTAAAAAAAAAAAAAAAAAAAATTAGAACCCTTTGTAGACCTTTTAGCTACTTATTGGAACCAGAAGGAAAGTCAATGAGTGACTTTTTGACCTTTGGGACAAAAATTTGTTCAGTAGGTCAAATATGGACTTTGTACAGCCATAATATGTAAATAAAATAAATAAATAACCTTTTGTAGACCTTTAGCTACAAATTGGAACCAGAAGGAAAGTCAATGAGTGACTTTTTGACCTTTGGGACAAACTTTGTTCAGTAGGTCAAATATGGACTCTTGTACAGCCATAATATGTATTAAATTTTTTTTTTTTAAAATTAAACCTTTTTTAGACCTTTTAGCTACATATTGGAAGCAGAAGGAAGTCAATGGGTGTCTTTTTGACCTTTGGGACAAAAATTTGTTCAGTAGGTCAAATATGGACTTACTTTGTACAGCCATAATATGTAAAAAA
The DNA here is from genome assembly GCA_033150135.1 of Gobio occitaniae. Taxonomy (NCBI): domain Eukaryota; kingdom Metazoa; phylum Chordata; class Actinopteri; order Cypriniformes; family Gobionidae; genus Gobio; species Gobio occitaniae. Next base: position 10,995 of record JARQWZ010006449.1, read on the forward strand.
AAAAAAAAAAAAAATAGAACCTTTTTTAGACCTTTAGCTACTTATTGGAACCAGAAGGAAAGTCAATGAGTGACTTTTTGACCTTTGGGACAAAAATTTGTTCAGTAGGTCAAATATGGACTTCTGTACAGACATAATATGTAAAAAAAAATAAAAAAAAATAAAACCTTTTGTAGACGTTGTAGCTACTAATTGGAACCAGAAGGAAAGTCAATGAGTGACTTTTTGACCTTTGGACAAAAATTGTTCAGTAGGTCAAATATGGACTTCTGTACAGACATAATATGTAAAAAAAAAAAAAAATTAGAACCTTTTGTAGACCTTTTAGCTACTTATTGGATCCAGAAAAAAAGTAAATGAGTGACTTTTTGACCTTTGGGACAAAAACTTGTTCAGTAGGTCAAATATGGACTTCTGTACAGACATAATATGTAAAAAAAAAAAAAAAAAAAATTAAAACCTTTGTAGACGTTTAGCTACTAATTGGAACCAGAAGGAAAGACAATGAGTGACTTTTTGACCTTTGGGACAAAATTTTGTTCAGTAGGTCAAATATGGACTTCTGTACAGACATAATATGTAAAAAAAAAAAAAAAAATCTTTTGTAGACGTTTTAGCTACTAATTGGAACCAGAAGGGAAGTCAATGAGTGACTTTTTGACCTTTGGACGAAAATTTTTTCAGTAGGTCAAATATGGAATTTTAGAGCCATAATAAGTTAAAAAATAAAATAAAAATAAAAAAAACAATTAAAACCTTTTGTAGACCTTTTAGCTTACTTAAAGGAACCAGAAGGAAAGTCAATGAGAGACTTTTTTGACCTTTGGGACAAAAATTTGTGCAGTAGGTCAAAATATGTACTTCTGTACAGCCATAATATCAAAAAAAAAAAAATTTAAAACTAAAAAAAATTCAAACCTTTTGTAGACCTTTTAGCTACTTATTGGAACCAGAAGGAAAGTCAATGAGTGACTTTTTGACATTTGGGACAAAAATTTGTTTAGTAGGTCAAATATGGACTTTTTACAGCCATAATATGTAAAAAAATAAATAAAAAAATAAAAAAACAATTAAAACCTTTTGTAGACCTTTTAGCTACTTATTGGAACTAGAAGGAAACTCAATGAGTGACTTTTTGACCTTTGCGACAAAAATGTGTTCAGTAGGTCAAATATGGACTTCTATACAGCCATAATATCTAAAAAAAAATAAAAAAAAAAATCAAACCTTTTTTAGACCTTTTAGCTACTTATTGGAACCAGAAGGAAAGTCAATGAGTGACTTTTTGACCTTTTGGACAAAAATTTGTTCAGTAGGTCAAATATGGACTTTGTACAGTCGTAATATGTAAAGAAAAAAAAATATTAAAAATTAAAACCTTTTGTAGGACGTTTTAGCTACTAATTGGAACCAGAAGGGAAGTCAGAGAGTGACTTTTTGACCTTGGGACAAATATTTGTTCAGTAGGTCAAATATGGACTTTGTACAGCAATAATATGTAAAAAATAAAAATAAAATAAAATATAACCTTTTGTTGACCTTTTAGCTTCTAATTGGAACCAGAAGGAAAGTCAATGTTTGACTTTTTGACCTTTGGGACAAAAATGTGTTCAGTAGGTTCAAATATGGACATCTTGTACAGCCATATATGTAAAAAAAAAAAAAAAAGAATTAAAAAAAAAAATTAAAAACCTTTTGTAGACGTTTAAGCTACTTAATTGAACCAAGAAGGGAAGTCAATGAGTGACTTTTTTACATTTGGGACAAAATTTTGTTCAGTAGGTCAAATATGGCCTTTGTACAGCCATAATATGTAAAAAAAAAAAAACTAACCTTTTGTAGACCTTTTAGCTACTAATTGGAACCAGAAGGAAAGTCCAATGAGTGACTTTTTGACCTTTGGGACAAAAATTTGTTCAGTAGGTCAAATATGGACTTTGTACAGCCATAATATGTATTAAAAAAAAATTTTAAACATTTTTTAAACCTTTTTTAGACCTTTTAGCTACATATTTGGAAGCAGTTGGAAAGTCAATGAGTGACTTTTTGACCTTTGGGACAAAAAATTTGTTCAGTAGGTCAATATGGACTTTGTACAGTCATAATATGTAAAGAAAAAAAATATTAAAAAATTAAAACCTTTTGTAGACGTTTTAGCTAGCTAATTGGAAACCAGAAGGGAAGTCAGAGAGTGACCTTTTTGACCTTTGGGACAAAAATTGTTCATTAGGTCAAATATGGACACCCTGTACAGCCATAATATGTAAAAAAAAAAAAAAAAAAAAAAACTTTAAAAAACTTTTTGTGGACTTTTGGCTTGTAAATTGGATTCAGAAGGGGAAGTCTATAAGTATGTATAGTGAATCAGTGTGTATGGATTCTTAGTCCAAAAACATGTTCAGTAGGTCAAATATGGACTTCTTGTACCGCCATAATATGTAAAAAAAAAAAAATAATTAAAAAAAAAAAATTAAAACCTTTTGTAGACCTTTTAGCTACTTTTTGGAACCAGAAGGAAAGTCAATGAGTGACTTTTTGACCTTTGGGACAAAAAATTTGTTCAGTAGGTCAAATATGGACTTCTGTACAGCCATAATATTGTATATAAAAAATAAATTAAAAAATAAAACCTTTTGTAGACCTTTTAGCTACTTCTTGGAACCAGAAGGAAAGTCAATAAGTGACTTTTTGACCTTTGGAAAAAAAAATTGTTAAGTAGGTCAAATATGGACTTCTGTACAGCCATAATATGTATATGAAATTTTTTTAAAAAAAATTAAACCTTTTTTAGACCTTTTAGCTACTTATTGGAACCAGAAGGAAAGTCCAATGAGTGAATTTTTGACCTTTGGGACAAAAATTTGTTCAGTAGGTCAAATATGGACTTTGTACAGCCATAATATGTATTAAAAAAAATTTAAACATTTTTTAAACCTTTTTTAGACCTTTTAGCTACATATTGGAAGCAGTTGGAAAGTCAATGAGTGACTTTTTGACCTTTGGGACAAAAAATTTGTTCAGTAGGTCAAATAGGACTTTGTACAGTCATAATATGTAAGAAAAAAAATATTAAAAAATTAAAACCTTTTTGTAGACGTTTTAGCTACTAATTGGAACCAGAAGGGAAGTCAGAGAGTGACTTTTTGACCTTTGGGACAAAATTGTGTTCATTAGGTCAAATATGGACACCCTGTACAGCCATAATATGTAAAAAAAAAAAAAAAAAAAAACTTTAAAAAACTTTTTGTGGGACTTTTGGCTTGTAATTGGATTCAGAAGGGAAGTCTATAAGTATGTATAGTGAATCAGTGTGTATGGATTCTTAGTCCAAAAACATGTTCAGTAGGTCAAATATGACTTCTTGTACCGCCATAATATGTAAAAAAAAAAAAAAAATTAAAAAAAAAAAATTAAAACCTTTTGTAGACCTTTTAGCTACTTTTTGGAACCAGAAGGAAAGTCAATGAGTGACTTTTTGACCTTTGGGACAAAAAAATTTGTTCAGTAGGTCAAATATGGACTTCTGTACAGCCATAATATGTATATAAAAATAAAATTAAAAAATAAAACCTTTTGTAGACCTTTTAGCTACTTCTTGGAACCAGAAGGAAAGTCAATAAGTGACTTTTTGACCTTTGAAAAAAAAATTGTTTAGTAGGTCAAATATGGACTTCTTGTACAGCCATAATATGTATATGAAATTTTTTTTTAAAAAATTAAACCTTTTGTAGACCTTTTAGCTACTTATTGGAACCAGAAGGAAAGTCAATGAGTGAATTTTTGACCTTGGGACAAAAATTTGTTCAGTAGGTCAAATATGGAATTCTGTACAGACATAATATGTATATGAAAAAAAAAAAAAAAATTAAACCTTTTGTAGACATTTTAGCTACTTATTGGAACCAGAAAGGAAAGTCAATGAGTGACTTTTTGAACTTTGGGACAAAAATTTGTTCAGTAGGTCAAATATGGAATTCTGTACAGACATAATATGTAAAAAAATTTTTTTAAATTAAAATCTTTTGTAGACGTTTTAGCTACTAATTGGAACCAGAAGGGAAGTCAATTAGTGACTTTTTGACCTTTGGGACAAAAATTTGTTCAGTAGGTCAAATATGGACTTTTTACAGCCGTAATATGTAAAAAAAAAAAAAAAAAAAAAAACCTTTTGTAGACCTTTTAGCTACTTATTGGAACCAGAAAGAAATTCAAAGAGTGACTTTTGACCTTTGGGACAAAATTTGTTCGGTAGGTCAAAATATGGACTTTGTACAGCCATAATATGTAAAAAATAAATAAAATAAAAATTAGAACCTTTTGTAGACCTTTTAGCTACTTATTGGAACCAGAAGGAAAGTCAATGAGTGACTTTTTTGACCTTTGCGACAAAAATTTGTTCGGTAGGTCAAATATGGACTTCTGTACAGCCATAATATCTAAAAAAAAATTTTTTTAAACTAAAAAAAATTCAAACCTTTTGTAGACCTTTTAGCTACTTATTGGAACCAGAAGGAAAGTCAATGAGTGACTTTTTGACATTTGGGACAAAAATTTGTTTAGTAGGTCAAATATGGACTTTGTACAGCCATAATATGTAAAAAAAAAAAAAAAAAAAAAAAAATGTAAACCTTTTGTAGACCTTTTGGCTACTTATTGGAACAGAAGGAAACTCAAAGAGTGACTTTTTGACCTTTGGGACAAAAATGTGTTCAGTAGGTCAAATATGGACTTCTATACAGCCATATAACATGTAAAAAAAATAAAAAAATAAAATAAAAATTAAAACCTTTTTGTGGAACTTTTGGCTAGCAATTGGATTCAGAAGGGAAGTCAACGAGTGTGTATGTATAGTAAGTTAGTGTTCAAGGACTCTTGGGCCAAAAATATGTTCAGTAAGTTAAATATGGACATCTTGTACAGACAAAACTTGTTTAAAAAAAAAATAACTTTAAAAAACCTTTAGTGGGACTTTTGGCTGGTAATTGGGATTCAGAAGGGAAGTCTATAAGTATAAATAGTGAATTAGTGTGTACGGGCTCTTAGTCCAAAAACCTGTTCAGTAGGTCAAATATGGACTTCTTGTACCGCCATAATATTTAAAAAAAAAAAAAAAAAATTAAAACCTTTTGTAGACCTTTTCGCTACTTTTTGGAACAGAAGGAAAGTCAATGAGTGACTTTTTGACCTTTGGGACAAAAATTTGTTCAGTAGGTCAAATATGGACTTTGTACAGCCATAATATGTAAAAAAAAAAAATAACTTTAAAAAACCTTTTGTGGGACTTTTGGCTGGTAATTGGATTCAGAAGGGAAGTCTATAAGTATGTATAGTGAATATGTATTGCAAAAACGTCTCGGTTATGTATGGTAACCCTCGTTCCCTGAAGGAGGGAACGGAGACGTACGTCGGACGTTCCGACGAATTGGGATCACTTCTGTGAGCCCCTATCAGCTTCGAAGCTATCTAGAACCGGCCAATGGACAATTGGCGTGCGAGATTTGTATCTCGCGCCCCGCCCCGCGCCGCGGGTATAAACAGGAAGCGAGAGCGAATGCACGCTGTTTTTCACTGAGGAGCCACACGTAATGGCTCAACCTGCAGTGATGGTACAGCAACTGTGGCGACGGGACGTACGTCTCCGTTCCCTCCTTCAGGGAACGAGGGTTACCATACGTAACCGAGACGTTCCCATTCAGTCGGTCAGCGCCCAGCGATGAGCCCCACAGACCCCGATCTGATGCTGGCGGGTAGGGTTCACGCAGGGAGAGTCAAAGCTGCTGTTCCCGCAAGACCCATTCAGCTGACTGTATTGGATAACGCTGGAAAGCATGCCTGTGAAGGCAGCTGCGGAAGCCACATCAGCCCAGAGGGAGTTAACATGTGGAGAATACACGTATGGGCTGGCCGTGGGCAGCACAACATACGGAAGTCCCAGGGGTGGCCCCGGCCAAATAGGAGGGAGACAACACGTACCTGGGACGGCAGAGGAACTCTGCCGAGGGAAAGACACGGGCTCGCCGTAGGGAGCCGTACCGTGGAAGAATACACATATGGGACCGCCGTGGGGGTCACTACATACGGAACCCAGCCTAACACAAGTTCCACCAATGCATACGAGTGTTAGACCTGGCGTCGAACGCTCCGCCACGTCCGACTGCCGCGGGTTGCGGAGGACTCAACAGGGTTCGCCGATCCGGGGAACTCGACTGGAGCAGAATAAGCGCACGCATCCGTCTACCATAGGGGAGGGAATGGCGCAGCAAGCCGACACTAGAACGGGTACTTCGGTGTTACTGACTATGGGAAGTGAGCACACAGGAAGACACCGGCTCTACACGGAGGCTATAGAATCTATCTGTCAGCGAGGCGCCACGAGCCAGCGCCCAGGAAGAGGCAACACCCCTAGTGGAGTAGGCTCTTAACCCTAGCGGGCAGGGCACGTCTTGGGACTGATAAGCCAAGACGATGGCATCCACTATCCAGTGGGCCATCCTCTGCTTGGAGACAGCCTTTCCCTTCTGCTGTCCTCCGTAACAGACGAAGAGCTGCTCTGAGGTCCTGAAGCTTTGCGTTCTGTCCACGTAAGTCCGGAGAGCACGGACGGGACAGAAAAAAGCTAGGGCTGGGTCTGCCTCCTCCGAAGGCAGCGCTTGCAGGCTCACCACTTGGTCCCGGAAGGGAGTAGTGGGAACCTTGGGCACATATCCAGGCCGGGGTCTCATGATTACATGAGAGTTACCGGGCCCGAATTCCAGGCACGATTCGTCGACCGAAAATGCCTGCAGGTCCCCTACCCTCTTGATGGAGGCCAACACAGTCAGGAGTATAGTCTTTAACGTCAGAGCTTTCAACTCAGCTGACTGCAGAGGCTCAAAAAGGTTCTCTCTGTAGTGCAGTTAGCACCTGAGTTAAGTCCCAAGAGGGTATGGAGGGAGGACGAGGAGGATTTAATCTCCTCGCTCCCCTAAGGAACCTGACGATCAGATCGTGCTTACCTAGAGATTTTGCATCTACGAGCTCATGATTAGCGGCGATAGCGGCGACATAGACTTTGAGGGTGGAGGGAGACAGCCTTCGCTCCAACCCATCCTGTAGAAAGGTAAGCACAGATGCGACCGAACATCTTCGGGGGTCTTCTCGGCGAGAAGAGCACCAGTCAACGAACAGGTTCCACTTCAACGCATAGAGGCGCCTCGTAGAGGGGGCTCTAGCGGAAGTGATGGTGTCAACTACCGCTTGCGGTAGGTCACCTAGAACCTCCGCGTCCCATCCACGGACCAGACATGGAGTTTCCAGAGGTCTGGACGCGGGTGCCATAGGGTGCCCCGTCTCTGAGTCAGGAGGTCCTGCCTCAGAGGAATGGGCCAGGGAGGTGCTGTCGCAAGGAGCACTAGTTCCGGGAACCAAGTCCGGTTGGGCCAATACGGAGCGACCAACAGGACCTGCTCCTCGTCCTCCCTGACTTTGCACAGTGTCTGCGCAAGAAGGCTCACTGGGGGAATCGCATACTTGCGTTCTTCCCGGGGCCAGCTGTGGGCCAGGGCATCCGACCCGAGGGTCCCCTCGGTCAAGGAATAAAACCACTGACAGTGGGTCGTCTCTGGGGAGGCAAACAGGTCTACCTGTGCGGCCCCGAAACGACTCCAGATTAGCTGGACCGCCTGGGGATGGAGTCGCCATTCTCCCGGAAGTACCTGCTGACGTGACAGCTCGTCGGCCGCACGATTGAGCAGGCCCGGAATGTGAACAGCACGAAGCAACCTCAGATGCTTCTGACTCCATAAGAGGAGATGGCGGGCGAGTTGCGACATGCGACGGGAGCGTAGACCACCCTGTTTGTTGATGTACGCTACGGCCGCAGTGTTGTCCGTCCGGACCAGAACGTGCTTGCCTCTGAGCGGCACTTTGAAGCGGCTGAGTGCAAGACGAACTGCTAACAACTCGAGGCAATTGATATGCCATTGCAGCTGAGGCCCCGTCCACAGACCCGAAGCTGCAAGCCCGTTGTACGTGGCACCCCAACCCGTGGATGAGGCATCCGTGGAGACAACGGAGTGCCTGGACACTTGTTCTAGGGGGACTCTGGCCCGGAAAAACAAAGGGTCCGACCACGGGCCGAAGGTTTGGCGGCACCTCGGAGTCACTTGGACACGGAGGGAACCGCTGTGCCACGCCCATCTCAGGACTCGATCGTGTAGCCAGCGTTGAAGCGGTCTCATATGAAGCAATCCGAGCGGCGTTACTGCGGCTGCGGATGCCATATGCCCCAGGAGCCTCTGAAAATGTTTCAGTGGTACCGCTGTCCTGCCTTTGAACGAATTCAAGCAGTTCAACACTGACTGGACGCGCTCCTCGGTGAGGCGCGCTGTCATGGCGACCGAGACTATCTCCATACCGAGAAAAGAGATCCTCTGTGTGGGACAGAGTTTGCTCTTCTCCCAGTTGACCCGAAGTCCCAACTGGCTGAGGTGACTGAGCACCTTGTCCCTGTGTTCGCACAACTGCTCCCGCGACTGGGCAAGGATCAGCCAGTCGTCGAGGTAGTTGAGGATGCGAACGCCATGCTCTTTCATGGGAGCAATGGCCGCCTCCGCAACCTTCGTAAAGACGCGGGGCGACAGGGACAGGCCGAAGGGTAAGACGCGGTACTGATATGCCCGTCCCTCGAACGCGAAGCGCAGAAAGGGCCGGTGTCGAGGGAGAATCGAGACATGAAAGTACGCGTCCTTCAGGTCGATTGCTGCAAACCAATCTCGGGGACGGATGCACCTGAAGATGCGCTTCTGCGTTAACATCGTGAACGGCAGCCTGTGAAGGGACCGGTTCAGGAATCGCAGGTCCAAGATCGGTCGTAACCCGCCGCCTTTCTTGGGTACAATGAAGTACGGGCTGTAGAACCCGGACCTCATATCGGCTTGAGGGACCGGCTCTATCGCGTCCTTCGCCAGTAGGACAGCGATCTCCGCCCTGAGCACGGGGGCGTTCGCCTCCACTACAGTCGTGAAGTGAACGCCCCTGAACTTGGGGGGACGACGGGCGAACTGAATCGCATAGCCGAGTTTGATGGTACGGAGGAGCCACCGAGACGGGCTGGGAAGCGCTAGCCAGGCTCCCAGACTCCGAGCAAGGGGGATCATCGGCACCACAGACGTACCCGCAGCGGGGCAGCGAGGCGGAACGCAGGGATCCGGCTCGGACGGCATGGGAGCGGCCCGGAGCGGGATCTGAGTGTGCTGTGCAACACTTACCTGCATCCGCGGAGGGGACGTGCGAGTGTGGGGAGGCCGCTTGTGTGCGTCCCGACAGCCGGCGTCCCCTGCTGGCGAAGGGAGAGGTACTTGAGGGTGGCGAGGCATGGAAGCGTCGACCACCGCCAAGCGCGCTCTCTTGGCACCCAGAGATATTGGAAACTGCTCTTTTATTGAAGTTTTGGGTGCCGCTGGCACTGGGGCCAGTGGCGGAACAGACAAACAAAAGATTTTCCCCCGGCCCTCCTCCGGGGGAAGGAGTGGTGCTGCAGCCATCTCCCTCAGAGCAGTTTCCTCCATCTCTGGGTGGCCCGTCTCAGGGCCGCTTGCGACGACGCTTGCCACCTGGCTTGGCGGCGGCCTGAGCGGGCTGGACGTCCTTCCCACGGCTGGTGGAAGGCTGCTGCGGCGCCTTGGCGGGGGCGGAGGCGGCGGCGGGTGGACGTCCTCGGCGACGAGTAGTCGGAGGCGCTGCCGCCGGCGGCGGGGTGGAAGCAGCAGCGGGCCGCCGGGGCAGGATGTGTTTAATCGCCTCCGTCTGCTTCTGGGCGGCCGAGAACTGCTGGGCAAAGCTCTCGACCGCGTCGCCAAATAACCCAGCTGACGAGATGGGGGAGTCCAGGAACCGATATTTATCGGTCTCCCTCACGTCAGCCAGGTTCAACCAGAGATGAAGTGTGGACATCGCCTGACCGATGGCACGGGCGGTGACTTTCGTCTCCCGGAGGGCGAGGTCCGTCGCCGTCCGGAGCTCCCGGAGGAGCTCTGGGTCAGGCCTACCCTCGTGCATGTCAAGGAGTGCCTGGGCCTGGTGGACCTGAAGCAACGCCATGCCATGCAAGGCGGACGCAGCCTGTCCGCAGGCCTTGTAAGCCTTCCCAGTCAGACCGGAAGAGAACTTACAGGCCTGGGACGGGAGACGTGGGTCACCGCGCCAGTTAGAGGCGGTCGCCGGACACAGTTGCATCGCGACGGCGCGCTCCACTAGCGGGATCCCCACGTAACCCTTGGCTGGCCCGCCGTCGAGGGTAGTGAGGGGGGAGGAGTCACTCGGCCGGTTTCTGGCAGAAAAAGGTGCCGTCCACGACCTTGTGAGCTCCTCATGCACCTCCGGGAAGAAAGGTGTCGGGGCGGGACGCTGAGAACCAGCGCGACCCACCCCGAGGAACCAATCGTCGAACCTAGAGGGTTCGGGACACGGTGGAGGGTTCCACTCCAGCCCAACCCTTTCGGCGGCCCGGGCAAGCATAGCAGCCATCTCAGGGTCCGGGGCAGCCGTTGCCACTCTCCCAGAGGGAGGCAGTACAACTGACCCTTCATCCCCCGAGGACTGAAAATCCCCCTCCGATGCAGCGATTGACATCTGTTCATCCGCTGGAGCTCCAAAAGTCACCACTGGTCTCCCGTGGGAGGGTCCAGCGGGTTCCCTTGGAGGCTCTACCGGCTGCGGAGCAGAGGGAATAGGGGCCTGCGGAGATTCACTCGGCGGGTTTGCCCTAAACGTGATCCTCAGATCACCCTGGCCATCCAAAGAAGTAGGTCCGCCCGGGTTAGGGGCAGCCCTGGTTCGTGGGATGGGTAAGGGGACTCCCCCAGCCCGGAGGTAGGAGAGTCTCGATCTTAGCTCCGAGATAGTCATGTTCCCGCAGTGGGAACATGAACTATCCACAAACGCCGCCTCAGCGTGCTGTGTGCCCAAACACGTGAGACAGCGATTGTGACCGTCAGCAGGGGACAGGGAACGACCGCATCCAGAAATGCACGGGTGGTAAGACATCTTGAAAAAGACGGCACGTCACCCGTGAAGCTCTTTTTGTGAGGAAAACGCTCTGTGCTGAAGCACTTAGGGGAACCGCGACAGCGCACGGGATTGTAGTGCAGCCCGTGCCTGTACTCAGACAGGAAAACGCCCTACCCAGACCAACTGGGTTGCTGTGATAACAGCAGTTTTCTCTGTTATCTCAGAGGCAGCTGGATGAGTCAGCACGGTCCCGCTGAAAGGTGCCGTTTCTCCAACACGCGTCCTCCTCTGGTTCTCTCAGGTCCTAGAAATCTTGCTGTAGCAGCGAAAATACTCGTCTTCAAAGATGAGTGAGTCCTCTTCATATGCCTGTGTGGCTCCGAAGTGAATGACAGCGTGCATTCGCTCTAGCTTCCTGTTTATACCCGCGGCGCGGGGCGGAGCGCGAGATGCAAATCTCGCACGCCAATTGTCCATTGGCCGGTTCTAGATAGCTCGAAGCTGATAGGGGCTCCCAGAAGTGATCCCAATTCGTCGGTACGTCCGACGTACGTCGAACGTGACCGACTGAATGGGAACGTTCTTCAGTAGGTCAAATATGGACTTCTTGTACCGCCATAATATGTAAAAAAAAAAAATAAAAATTTAAAAAAAAAAATTAAAACCTTTTGTAGACCTTTTAGCTACTTTTTGGAACCAGAAGGAAGGTCAATGAGTGACTTTTTGACCTTTGGGACAAAAAATTTGTTCAGTAGGTCAAATATGGACTTTGTACAGTCATAATATGTAAAGAAAAAAATATTAAAAATTAAAACCTTTTGTAGACGTTTTAGCTACTAATTGGAACCAGAAAGGAAGTCAGAGAGTGACTTTTTGACCTTTGGGACAAAAATTTGTTCAGTAGGTCAAATAAGGACTTTGTACAGCCATAATATGTAAAAAAAAAAAAAAATTACCTTTTGTAGACCTTTTAGCTACTAATTGGAACCAGAAGGAAAGTCAATGAGTGACTCTTTGACCTTTGGGACAAAAATTTGTTCAGTAGGTCAAATATGGCCTTTGTACAGCCATAATATGTATTAAAAAAAATTTTTTTAAACCTTTTTAGACCTTTTAGCTACATAATGGAAGCAGTTGGAAAGTCAATGAGTGTCTTTTTGACCTTTGGGACAAAAATTTGTTCAGTAGGTCAAATATGGACTTACTTTGTACAGCCATAATATGTAAAAAAAAAAAAAAAAAAAATTAGCAACTTTTGTAGACCTTTTAGCTACTTATTGGAACCAGAAGGAAAGTCAATTAGTGACTTTTTGACCTTTGGGACAAAAATTTGTTCAGTAGGTCAAATATGGACTTTGTACAGCCATAAAATGTAAAATAATTTTTTTTTTTTAATTAAAACCTTTTGTAGACGTTTTAGGTACTAATTGGAACCGGAATGGAAGTCAATGAGTGACTTTTTGACCTTTGGGACAAAAATTTGTTCGGTAGGTCAAAAATGGACTTTGTACAGCCATAAAATGTAAAAAATAAAATAAAATAAAAATTAGAACCTTTTGTAGACCTTTTAGCTAGTTATTGGAACCAGAAGGAAAGTCAATGAGTGACTTTTTGACCTTTGGGACAAAAATTTGTTCAGTAGGTCAAATATGGACTTCTGTACAGACATAATATGTAAAAAAAAAAAAAAAATCTTTTGTAGACGTTTTAGCTACTAATTGGAACCAGAAGGGAAGTCAATGAGTGACTTTTTGACATTTGGGACAAAAATTTGTTTAGTAGGTCCAATATGGTTTTTTTACAGCCATAATATGTAAAAAATAAATAAAAAAATAAAAAAACAATTAAAACCTTTTGTAGACCTTTTAGCTACGTATTGGAACTAGAAGGAAACTCAATAAGTGACTTTTTGACCTTTGGGACAAAAATGTGTTCAGTAGGTCAAATATGGACTTCTATAGGCTACAGCCATAACATGTAAAAAAAAAAAAAAAAAAAAAAAATTAAAACCTATTTGTGGAACTTTTGGCTAGCAATTGGATTCAGAAGGGAAGTCAACGAGTGTGTATGTATAGTAAGTTAGTGTTCAAGGACTCTTGGGCCAAAAATATGTTCAGTAAGTTAAATATGGACATCTTGTAGAGAAAAAACTTTTTTTTTTTTTTAAATAACTTTAAAAAACCTTTTGTGGGACTTTTGGCTGGTAATTGGATTCAGAAGGGAAGTCTATAAGTATGTATAGTGAATTAGTGTGTATGGACTCTTAGTCCAACAACATGTTCAGTAGGTCAAATATGGACTTCTTGAACCGCCATAATATGTAAAAAAAAAAAATAATAATTAAAAAAAAATTAAAAGCTTTTGTAGACCTTTTAGCTACTTTTTGGAACCAGAAGGAAAGTCAATGAGTGACTTTTTGACCTTTGGGACAAAAATTTGTTCAGTAGGTCAAATATGGACTTTGTACAGTCATAATATGTAAAAAAAAATATATATATATTAAAAATTAAATCCTTTTGTAGATGTTTTAGCTACTAATTGGAACCAGAAGGGAAGTCAGAGAGTGACTTTTTGACCTTTGGGACAAAAATTTGTTCAGTAGGTCAAATATGGACTTCTGTACAGCCATAATATCTAAAAAAAAAAAAAAAATGTAAACCTTTTTTAGACCTTTTAGCTACTTATTGGAACCAGAAGGAAAGTCAATGAGTGACTTTTTGACCTTTGGGACAAATATTTGTTCAGTAGGTCAAATATGGACTTTGTACAGCCATAATAAGTAAAAAATAAAAATAAAAAATAAAAAAAACAATTAAAACCTTTTGTAGACCTTTTGGCTACTTATTGGAACCAGAAGGAAACTCAATGAGTGACTTTTTGACCTTTGGGACAAAAATGTGTTCAGTAGGTCAAATATGGACTTCTATACAGCCATAACATGTAAAAAAAAATAAAAAAAATAAAAAAAAATTAAAACCTTTTTGTGGAACTTTTGGCTAGCAATTGGATTCAGAAGGGAAGTCAACGAGTGTGTATGTATAGTAAGTTAGTGTTCAAGGACTCTTGGGCCAAAAATATGTTCAGTAAGTTAAATATGGACATCTTGTACAGACAAAACTTGTTTTAAAAAAAATAACTTTAAAAAACCTTTTGTTGGACTTTTGGCTGGTAATTGGATTCAGAAGGGAAGTCTATAAGTATGTATAGTGAATTAGTGTGTATGGACTCTTAGTCCAAAAATTTGTTCAGTAGGTCAAATATGGACTTCTTGTACCGCCATAATATGTAAAAAAAAATAACTTTAAAAAACCTTTTGTGGGACTTTTGGCTGCTAATTGGATTCAGAAGGGAAGTCTATAATTATGTATAGTGAATTAGTGTGTATGGACTCTTAGTCCAAAAACGTGTTCAGTAGGTCAAATATGGACTTCTTGTACCGCCATAATATGTAAAAAAAAAAAAAAAAAAAAAAATTAACCTTTTGTAGACCTTTTAGCTACTAATTGGAACCAGAAGGAAAGTCAATGAGTGACTTTTTGACCTTTGGGACAAAAATTTGTTCAGTAGGTCAAATATGGACTTTGTACAGCCATAATATGTAAAGAAAAAAATTATTAAAAATTAAAACCTTTTGTAGACCTTTTAGCTACTAATTGGAACCAGAAGGAAAGTCAATGATTGACTTTTTGACCTTTGGGACAAAAATTTGTTCAGTAGGTCAAATATGGACTTTGTACAGCCATAATATGTATTTAAAATTTTTTTTTTTTTTTTTTAAATTTAAACCTTTTTTAGACCTTTTAGCTACATAATGGAAGCAGTTGGAAAGTCAATGAGTGTCTTTTTGACCTTTGGGACAAAAATTTGTTCAGTTAGTCAAATATGGACTTACTTTGTACAGCCATAATATGTAAAAAAAAAAAAAATAAATTGCACCTTTTGTAGATCTTTTAGCTACTTTATGGAACCAGAAGGAAAGTCAATGAGTGACTTTTTGACCTTTGGGACAAAAATTTGTTCACTAGGTCAAATATGGACTTTGTACAGCCAAGATATGTAAAAAAAATAAAAAAATAAAAATAAAAAATTAAAAACCTTTTGTAGACCTTTTAGCTACTTATTGGAACCAGAAAGAAAGTCAATGAGTGACTTTTTGACCTTTGGGACAAAAATTTGTTCAGTAGGTCAAATATGGACTTTGTACAGCCATAATATGTAAAATATTTATTTTTTTAATTAAAACCTTTTGTAGACGTTTTAGCTACTAATTGGAACCAGAAGGAAAGACAATGAGTGACTTTTTTACCTTTGGGACAAAAATGTGTTCAGTAGGTCAAATATGGACTTCTGTACAGCCATAATATGTAAAATATTTTTTTTAAAATTAAAACCTTTTGTAGACGCTTTAGCTACTAATTGGAACCAGAAAGGAAGTCAGAGAGTGACTTTTTGACCTTTGGGACAAAAATTTGTTCAGTAGGTCAAATAAGGACTTTGTACAGCCATAATATGTAAAAAAAAAAAAATTACCTTTTGTAGACCTTTTAGCTACTAATTGGAATCAGAAGGAAAGTCAATGAGTGACTCTTTGACCTTTGGGACAAAAATTTGTTCAGTAGGTCAAATATGGACTTTGTACAGCCATAATATGTATTAAAAAAAAATTTTTTAAACCTTTTTAGACCTTTTAGCTACATAATGGAAGCAGTTGGAAAGTCAATGAGTGTCTTTTTGACCTTTGGGACAAAAATGTGTTCAGTAGGTCAAATATGGACTTACTTTGTACAGCCATAATATGTAAAAAAAAAAAAAAAAAAAAATTAGCACCTTTTGTAGACCTTTTAGCTACTTATTGGAACCAGAAGGAAAGTCAATTAGTGACTTTTTGACCTTTGGGACAAAAATTTGTTCAGTAGGTCAAATATGGACTTTGTACAGCCATAATATGTAAAAAAAAAAAAAATTAAAAAAAATTAAAAAATAAAAAACCTTTTGTAGACCTTTTAGCTACTTATTGGAATCAGAAAGAAAGTCAATGAGTGACTTTTTGACCTTTGGGACAAAAATTTGTTCAGTAGGTCAAATATGGACTTTGTACAGCCATAATATGTAAAATAATTTTTTTTTTTTAATTAAAACCTTTTGTAGACGTTTTAGGTACTAATTGGAACCGGAATGGAAGTCAATGAGTGACTTTTTGACCTTTGGGACAAAAATTTGTTCGGTAGGTCAAAAATGGACTTTGTACAGCCATAAAATGTAAAAAATAAAATAAAATAAAAATTAGAACCTTTTGTAGACCTTTTAGCTAGTTATTGGAACCAGAAGGAAAGTCAATGAGTGACTTTTTGACCTTTGGGACAAAAATTTGTTCAGTAGGTCAAATATGGACTTCTGTACAGACATAATATGTTAAAAAAAAAAAAATCTTTTGTAGACGTTTTAGCTACTAATTGGAACCAGAAGGGAAGTCAATGAGTGACTTTTTGACATTTGGGACAAAAATTTGTTTAGTAGGTCCAATATGGTTTTTTTACAGCCATAATATGTAAAAAATAAATAAAAAAATAAAAAAACAATTAAAACCTTTTGTAGACCTTTTAGCTACGTATTGGAACTAGAAGGAAACTCAATAAGTGACTTTTTGACCTTTGGGACAAAAATGTGTTCAGTAGGTCAAATATGGACTTCTATACAGCCATAACATGTAAAAAAAAAAAAAAAAAAAAAAAAAATTAAAACCTATTTGTGGAACTTTTGGCTAGCAATTGGATTCAGAAGGGAAGTCAACGAGTGTGTATGTATAGTAAGTTAGTGTTCAAGGACTCTTGGGCCAAAAATATGTTCAGTAAGTTAAATATGGACATCTTGTAGAGACAAAACTTTTAAAAAAAAAAAAAAAAACTTTAAAAAACCTTTTGTGGGACTTTTGGCTGGTAATTGGATTCAGAAGGGAAGTCTATAAGTATGTATAGTGAATTAGTGTGTATGGACTCTTAGTCCAACAACATGTTCAGTAGGTCAAATATGGACTTCTTGAACCGCCATAATATGTAAAAAAAAAAAAAATAATTAAAAAAAAATTAAATGCTTTTGTAGACCTTTTAGCTACTTTTTGGAACCAGAAGGAAAGTCAATGAGTGACTTTTTGACCTTTGGGACAAAAATTTGTTCAGTAGGTCAAATATGGACTTTGTACAGTCATAATATGTAAAAAAATATATATATTAAAAATTAAATCCTTTTTTAGACGTTTTAGCTACTAATTGGAACCAGAAGGGAAGTCAGAGAGTGACTTTTTGACCTTTGGGACAAAAATTTGTTCAGTAGGTCAAATATGGACTTCTGTACAGCCATAATATCTAAAAAAAAAAAAAAAAAAATTTAAACCTTTTTTAGACCTTTTAGCTACTTATTGGAACCAGAAGGAAAGTCAATGAGTGACTTTTTGACCTTTGGGACAAAAATTTGTTCAGTAGGTCAAATATGGACTTTGTACAGCCATAATAAGTAAAAAATAAAAATAAAAAATAAAAAAAACAATTAAAACCTTTTGTAGACCTTTTGGCTACTTATTGGAACCAGAAGGAAACTCAATGAGTGACTTTTTGACCTTTGGGACAAAAATGTGTTCAGTAGGTCAAATATGGACTTCTATACAGCCATAACATGTAAAAAAAATAAAAATAATAAAAAAAAATTAAAACCTTTTTGTGGAACTTTTGGCTAGCAATTGGATTCAGAAGGGAAGTCAACGAGTGTGTATGTATAGTAAGTTAGTGTTCAAGGACTCTTGGGCCAAAAATATGTTCAGTAAGTTAAATATGGACATCTTGTACAGACAAAACTTGTTTAAAAAAAAAATAACTTTAAAAAACCTTTTGTTGGACTTTTGGCTGGTAATTCGATTCAGAAGGGAAGTCTATAAGTATGTATAGTGAATTAGTGTGTATGGACTCTTAGTCCAAAAATATGTTCAGTAGGTCAAATATGGACTTCTTGTACTGCCATAATATGTAAAAAAAAAATAACTTTAAAAAACCTTTTGTGGGACTTTTGGCTGGTAATTGGATTCAGAAGGGAAGTCTATAAGTATGTATAGTGAATTAGTGTGTATGGACTCTTAGTCCAAAAACGTGTTCAGTAGGTCAAATATGGACTTCTTGTACCGCCATAATATGTTAAAAAAAAAAAAAAAAAAAAATTAACCTTTTGTAGACCTTTTAGCTACTAATTGGAACCAGAAGGAAAGTCAATGAGTGACTTTTTGACCTTTGGGACAAAAATTTGTTCAGTAGGTCAAATATGGACTTTGTACAGCCATAATATGTAAAGAAAAAAATTATTAAAAATTAAAACCTTTTGTAGACCTTTTAGCTACTAATTGGAACCAGAAGGAAAGTCAATGATTGACTTTTTGACCTTTGGGACAAAAATTTGTTCAGTAGGTCAAATATGGACTTTGTACAGCCATAATATGTATTTAAAATTTTTTTTTTTTTTTTTAAATTTAAACCTTTTTTAGACCTTTTAGCTACATAATGGAAGCAGTTGGAAAGTCAATGAGTGTCTTTTTGACCTTTGGGACAAAAATTTGTTCAGTAGGTCAAATATGGACTTACTTTGTACAGCCATAATATGTAAAAAAAAAAAAAAAAAATTGCACCTTTTGTAGACCTTTTAGCTACTTATTGGAACCAGAAGGAAAGTCAATGAGTGACTTTTTGACCTTTGGGACAAAAATTTGTTCACTAGGTCAAATATGGACTTTGTACAGCCATGATATGTATAAAAAAAAAAAAAAAAAAAAAAAAAAAAATTAAAAACCTTTTGTAGACCTTTTAGCTACTTATTGGAACCAGAAAGAAAGTCAATGAGTGACTTTTTGACCTTTGGGACAAAAATTTGTTCAGTAGGTCAAATATGGACTTTGTACAGCCATAATATGTAAAATATTTATTTTTTTAATTAAAACCTTTTGTAGACGTTTTAGCTACTAATTGGAACCAGAATGGAAGTCAATGAGTGACTTTTTGACCTTTGGGACAAAAAATTGTTCGGTAGGTCAAATATGGACTTTGTAAAGCCATAATATGTAAAAAATAAAATAAAATAAAATTAGAACCTTTTGTAGACCTTTTAGCTACTTATTGGAACCAGAAGGAAAGTCAATGAGTGACTTTTTGACCTTTGGGACAAAAATTTGTTCAGTAGGTCAAATATGGACTTCTGTACAGACATAATATGTAAAGAAAAAAAATATTAAAAATTAAAACCTTTTGTATACGTTTTAGCTACTAATTGGAACCAGAAGGGAAGTCAGAGAGTGACTTTTTGACCTTTGGGACAAAAATTTGTTCAGTAGGTCAAATATGGACTTTGTACAGCCATAATATGTAAAAAATAAAAATAAAATAAAATTAGAACCTTTTGTAGACCTTTTAGCTACTTATTGGAACCAGAAGGAAAGTCAATGAGTGACTTTTTGACCTTTGGGACAAAAATTTGTTCAGTAGGTCAAATATGGACTTTGTACAGCCATAATATGTTAAAAAAAATTAACCTTTTGTAGACCTTTTAGCTACTTATTGGAACCAGAAGGAAAGTCAATGAGTGACTTTTTGACCTTTGGGACAAAAATTTGTTCAGTGGGTCAAATATGGACTTCTGTACAGCCATAATATGTAAAAAAAAAATAAATAAATAAAAATAAATAACATTTGTAGACCTTTTAGCTACTTCTTGGAACCAGAAGGAAAGTCAATGAGTGACTTTTTGACCTTTGGAAAAAAAGTTGTTCAGTAGGTCAAATATGGACTTTTTGTACAGCCATAATATGCAAAAAAAAAAAAGATATCAAAACCTTTTTTAGATCTGTAAGCTACTTATTGGAACCAGAAGGAAAGTCAATAAGTGACTTTTTGACCTTTGGGAGAAAAATTTGTTCCCTTTCGTTCAGTCACTACGATGTAACGTTAGTGACTAACGAATGGGGGTTTCGCTTAGAAGCCTATCAACTTCGAGTTTTGAGAAAACGCCCAATGGCGTGCCAATGCCATGGGGCATGCGGAATTTGCATACGTAGCTCCGCCTCACTGCGTGAGTATATAAGGAAGTACGAGGCAATATCGCATTATGTTTCTGCTTTCGGAGCCAAGAGTACCTACCTCTTCACTCCTACAGCCTTCTGAGACTCTGTCAGCTTCTTCGAGACGAGCAGCTTTCCAGTCGGTGTTGGTGTGACGGCGCGTTCCAGTGATCGCATACTTCCTGCCTGCTGATCTGTGCAGTGGTCTGCATCCAGCTGGTGTGTGTTTCCCTGGGCGCTTCGGCATCGACTGCAAAGTTTCCTCTCATAAAAGAGCTTGCACGTGACACGTCCTTTTCAGGATGTTTCGTCCGTGCACTTCTGGGTGCGGTAGATCGCTTTTTTCTTTTGACGGGCACGAGCGCTGTGTGACGTGTTTGGGCTTTCAGCACGCTCAGGCAGCGCTCGTGGATGACTCATGTTCCCTCTGCGGGAACCTGGCCATCTCAGTGCTTCGATCGAGACTCCGTGAATTCCGTGCTGATGCCGGAATGAGAGTCCCCTCCGCCACCCCCCAATCTGCGGTCTCCTCTGGAGGCGGCACTTTGGCTGGTGACCAGGGTGATCTGAGGGTGACGGTGTGGAACAAAGCTCCGACGCTAGTTCCTCGGCCCACACCCCCCTCTCAGGCACTTGACCCGGTCCGCGCTCAAGCGTCTACATCGGGGCCGGCTCCTGCTGTCCCGACTGTGGCGTTTGGCGCGGCGGAAGAGGAAGTGATGTCTATCGCCGCATCACAAGGTGGGCTGGAGTCATCTGAGGTTGATGATTCGGCTGTGCTGCCACCTTCGGGTGCGCCAGCATTGCCCGAGTCGGACCCAGAGTTGACAGCCATGCTGTCTCGGGCCGCCGCGGCGCTTGGACTGGAGTGGAACCCTCCGCCTCAGCCTGAGCGTTCGCAGTTGGATGATTGGTTTTTGGGGGCGGCGCGTCCGGACACCCGTCTGGCCGCTCCTCCAATACCTTTCTTCCCCGAGGTGCATGAAGAGGTCGCGCGTTCCTGGAAGGCCCCGTTGTCTTCCCGTGAACGTTTGGCGGCCTCTTCCGCCTTCACCTCTCTCGATGGAGCCGCGGCTCATGGGTACACTGGGGTCCCCCCAGTCGAACGTTCTGTTGCGATGCAACTGTGTCCTCAGAGCGCTTCGTCCTGGCGTGGTGACCCAAAGCACCCCTCCAAAGCCTGTAGGTTTTCGTCATCCCTGGTGGCGAAGTCCTATAGAGCTGCGGGGCAGGCCGCCGCTTCTTTGCATACCATGGCAACTCTTCAGGCTTACCAAGCCAAGTTGCTGTGTGATATGCACGAGAGAGGGGCTGATCCAGGACTCAGCAATGAGTTGCGTGCTGCCACCGACCTCGCTCTCCGGGCGACGAAGGTGACCGCACGCTCCCTGGGTCAGGTGATGTCCACAAATGTGGTCCAGGAGAGACACCTATGGCTCAACCTGTCTGATATGCGCGACGCTGAGCGAACACGTTTCCTCAACGCCCCCATATCGCAGGATGGGCTATTCGGCGGAGCGGTCGAGAGCTTCGCCCAACAGTTCTCGGCCGCTCAGAAGCAGACTGAGGCAATAAAATACATCCTGCCCCGGCGGTCACCTGCTGCCTCCACCCCACCGCCCGCGCAGGTGCCTCAGCCTGCTCGCCGCCGAGGACGCCCTCCCGCGGCTTCCTCCGCCTCTGCGCCACCCAAGCAGCAGCCTCCACCCGGGCCGCGCAGAGGCAGCTGCAGGAAGGCGTCCCAGTCCGCTCCAGCCCCGCAGCCCACGAAGAAACGCCAGGCTAAGCGGTGCTCCTGAAGCGGACGGCTCAGGGATGGGCAGTTCTTTCCAGGAGACGGCGGCAGGGCCGCTCCTTCCCCCGGTGGAGGGCCGGGGGAGAATCTTTTGTTCAGCTGCTGGCCCCCGGGTCAGCAGCACCCTAATGTGGTTAAAGAAAGAACTGACAACCCCATCCCTGAGCCCCCAGAGATCGGTGACGGCAGAGCGCGCCACCCTCGGGTCTCGCCACTCTCGTCCCTCTCTGTCGCCAGCCCCCTGGCAGAGCAGACCCCTGTGGAACGCGAGTCCTTCCCTGGTCTCCTCTGTCAGGGCGCAGCCGTTAACCGTGCTCCGACCCGGGGACGCCCAACAGCCTCCCCTGTCTGCGCCGGTAACGCTGCTTCGCTGCCCCACCCAGGGTACGTCTGTCGTCCGTATGACCCCGTTGGTGCAGTCTCTGGAAGCCTGGCTTCAGCTTCCGGGGCTGTCCCGCTGGGTTGCCCGGACCATCAGGCTCGGCTACGCGATTCAGTTCGCGCAGGCTCCTCCCCGTTACAGGGGAGTCCGCTATACCATGACCGGGGCCCATGCTCCCGTCATGCGTGCGGAGATTGCCACTCTACTGGCGAAGGGTGCGATCGAGCCTGTCCCTCCAGCCGAAATGAGGTCGGGGTTCTACAGCCCCTACTTCATTGTACCCAAGAAAACCGGTGGGTTACGGCCAATCCTGGACCTTCGCATCTTGAACCGTTCCCTTCACCGGCTTCCGTTCAAGATGTTGACTGCGAAACGCCTTTTCGAATGCGTTCGTCCGTACGATTGGTTTGCAGCGATCGACCTGAAGGACGCCTACTTCCATGTCTCCATCCTTCCTCGACACAGACCGTTCCTACGGTTTGCTTTCGAGGGGCGAGCATACCAGTACGCAGTTCTCCCATTCGGGTTATCTCTGTCCCCTCGCGTCTTCACGAAGATTGCCGAGGCAGCCCTTGCGCCCCTTTGGCAGCACGGGGTCCGCATCCTGAACTACCCCGACGACTGGCTCATACTAGGCCACTCTCGAGAGCAGGTTTGCGGACACAGAGATCTGGTTCTCCACCACTTAACCTGTCTGGGCCTTCGGGTCAACTGGGAGAAGAGCAAACTTTGCCCCGTGCTCGGTCGCCATGTACGCGCAGCTTTCGAGCGAGCGCGCGCAGTCTCTGCTGACTTGCCTCCGACAAATCTAGAGCAAGAATGCGGTTCCACTGAAACTATTTCAGAGGCTCCTGGGGCATATGGCATCTGCAGGACCGCTTCAGCACTGGCTTCGCGATCGAGTCCCGAGATGGGCATGGCTGTCTGGCACGCTCCGGGTCCAAGTGACTCGGGCCTGCCTACAGACTCTCACCCCGTGGTCGAACCTCAGCTTTCTACGGGCAGGTGTGCCCTTAGAACGAGTTTCCAGGCATGTTGTCGTATCGACGGATGCCTCTGCCACGGGCTGGGGTGCCATGTGCAATGGACAAGCAGCCGCGGGCTCCTGGACAGGACCCCAGCGCCTCCTGCATGTCAATTGCCTCGAGTTACTGGCAGTACGGTTCGCCCTGCACCGCTTCCGAGCGCTGCTGAAGGGTCAACATGTGCTTGTCCGGACAGACAACACGGCCGTAGTAGCGTACATCAACCACCAGGGCGGTCTACGCTCCCGCCGCATGTCTCAACTCGCCCGCCATCTCGTTCTATGGAGTCAGAAGCGCCTGAGGTCCCTTCGTGCTGTCATGTTATTCCGGGAGTCCTGAACCACGCAGCCGACGAGCTCTCGCGGTTTCAGCCTCTCCCGGGAGAATGGAGACTCCATCCCCGGACGGTTCAGCTGATTTGGGAACAGTTCGGCGACGCACAGGTAGATCTGTTTGCCTCCCACGACTCTTCCCACTGCAGCCTGTATTATTCCCTGACCGAGGGCACGCTCGGCACGGATGCACTGGCGCACAGCTGGCCGCGGGGCCTACGCAAATATGCGTTCCCCCCAGTGAGCCTACTCGCACAGCTTCTGTGCAAGATCAGGGAGGACAAGGAGCAGGTCCTTTTGGTCGCCCCGTACTGGCACGGCCGGACCTGGTTCCCCGAACTCATACTCCTTGCGACAGCCCCTCCCTGGCCTATTCCTCTGAGACCGGACCTCCTTACTCAGAGACGGGGCACCCATTGGCACCCGCGTCCCGACCTTTGGAACCTCCACGTGTGGCTCCTAGACGGGACCCGGCAGGTTTGAGTGGCCTACCACCTACGGTGGTCGCCACCATCACTTCCGCTAGGGCAGAGTCCACTCGGCATGCCTATGCGTTGAAGTGGAACCTCTTCGTCACCTGGTGCTCTTCCCGCCAAGAAGACCCCTGGAAATGCCCGATCGGGTCCGTGCTTGAGTTTCTCCAAGAGGGGCTGGAGCGAAGGCTGTCTCCCTCCACCCTCAAGGTATATGTGGCCGCAATATCTGCCCACCACGATCTCTTGGAGAACAAAAAGGTAAGTCAGCACGACCTGGTCATCAGGTTTCTGAGGGGAGCTAGGAGACTGAATCCTCCTCGCTCTCCTCTCGTACCCTCTTGGGACCTCGCAGTAGTGTTAACTGCTCTACAGAGACCTCCCTTTGAGCCTTTGCGGTCGGTTGATATTAAGTTTCTGTCTATGAAGACGGCTCTGCTGACCGCATTGGCCTCAGTCAAGAGGGTCGGGGACCTGCAGGCATTTTCGGTTGACGAAGCGTGCCTGGAATTCGGGCCGGCTAACTCTCACGTGATCCTGAGACCCCGGCTTGGATATGTGCCCAAGGTTCCCACCACTCCGTTTAAGGACCAGGTGGTGAAGCTGCAAGCGCTGCCTTTGGAGGAGGCAGACCCAGCCTTGGCATTGCTCTGTCCAGTACGCGCCCTTCGCGCCTACGTAGACATGACGCAGTGTTTCAGGACCTCAGACCAGCTCTTTGTCTGTTATGGTGGAGAGCGGAAGGGAAGTGCTCTCTCAAAGCAAAGGCTGTCTCACTGGATAGTGGACACCATTGCTTTGGCTTACCAGCAGCAAGGCCGACCATGTCCCCTTGGTGTGAGGGCACACTCCACCCGGAGTGTGGCCTCCTCTTGGGCTCTAGCGCATGGCGCCTCACTAGCAGACATCTGCAGAGCTGCAGGCTGGGCGACACCCAACACATTCGCCAGATTCTACAATCTCCGAGTGGAGCCAGTGTCCGACTATGTACTCGCCCCCCCGAGGGGCCGGTGATGGGCCAGGCTCAGGTGTCTTCGCTTGCTCGCCACTCCACTCCACGGACTGGATACGTGCGATATTTCCTCAGGTGAGCTCCCCGAGAGCCCTGAGCTCCTCCAGCACTGTCGACGCCGACATCAGTTCAGTCTGCCCTTTCGAGCCCAGACCCTCATGTCCGGCCAGGTGCCCCATGTGCATGGTTCCCTCCGGCGACCCCCACATGTGTATTTCACCGTAAGTCTCCGCAGTGAGCGGGTTTCTTTCCTTGGCGTGTCCCCGCCACCCCTAGGGTTAAAAATCCACCTTCGGCTGGTACCCTAGAGATCTTCCATATGCAACCCTCAGCGGGTCATATGTGTCTCTTAAGTCCTCCCCACGGGTAGGCATTTTTGGCATTTCCTCACTGGGATATGCTTCCCAGTGTACCTTGGTATTCCCGTGTTAAGTGGGAGTCCTTCGTCCGTACTAGTCTTACGACAGGGTACTCACACTTACGCAGGGCACTGGAAGACAGCTGAGTGGCGGGATTATATTGGGACCCCCATTCGTTAGTCACTAACGTTACGTCGTAGTGACTGAACGAAAGGGAACGTCTCGGTTACGGATGTAACCCTCGTTCCCTGAGGAATTGGGCCACGCCATTGGGCGTTTTCTCAAAACTCAAAGTTGATAGGCTTCTAAGCGAAACCCCCATTCGTTAGTCACTAACGTTACGTCTCCGTTCCCTCCTCAGGGAACGAGGGTTACATCCGTAACCGAGACGTTCAGTAGGTCAAATATGGACTTCTGTACAGCCATAATATGTAAAAAACAAAAACAAAAATATTTAAACCTTTTGTAGACCTTTTAGCTACTAATTGGAACCAGAAGGAAAGTCAATGAGTGACCTTTTGACCTTTGGGACAAAAATTTGTTCAGTAGGTCAAATATGGACTTCTGTACAGCCATAATATGTATATAAAAATAAAATAAAAAAAATTAAACCTTTTGTAGACCTTTTAGCTACTTCTTGGAACCAGAAGGAAAGTCAATAAGTGACTTTTTGACCTTTGGAAAAAAAAATTGTTCAGTAGGTCAAATATGGACTTCTTGTACAGCCATAATATGTATATAAAAAAATTAATTTAAAAAATTAAACCTTTTGTAGACCTTTTAGCTACTTATTGGAACCAGAAGGAAAGTCAATGAGTGACTTTTTGACCTTTGGGAGAAAAATTTGTTCAGTAGGTCAAAAATGGACTTCAGTACAGCCATAATTCTGTTTTTAGGACTAGGTGAAACAATCCCGTTTAAACAACAATCCTGAGATATCAGTGGTGCCAATCTATAGGGATGGTTTTGACGCTGTTCCGGTGGCAGGTCTAATTGAGTGGACGGGGGGGTTGCCAGCATCATTGGGGTCATCAGGTGGGCACCCTCTTTCACTGGTGTTTCGATGATAGGCCCACGACACCTCCAGAGGGCTCATCGGCAACATCTGGCGTCCCAGGTGTGCCCCCCTCTGCTTTCAACCCTTACTTGCTGCAGGTGTTGGTGGCAGTCCAGGTAGTGTCTCGCCTCTTTATCCACAGCCATCGACTTGCTTCTTCTGCTGCACCTGAGAGGGCTTTGATGGTTTGGCGTAGGGTTTGGCCTTGGATTCCCAAATCCTTGAGCAGCCTGATGGTTGACTTGCCAATGAAGCCTCTGCAGCCGACTTCCACTGGACAAACCTTGGCTTTCCATCCGCGTTGTTCAGCATCAGCTGCCAGCTCCGCGTACTTAAGGCTCTTGCGTTCAAATGCCTCCTCCACAGCAGCCTCCCAGGGAACAGTAAGCTCTATGATGTGTACGGTGTGTAGTGAGGAGGACCAGAGCACAAGGTCTGGTCTGAGATTTGTTGTGGCTATCTCAGAAGGAAAGCAGAGCCTTTGGTTCAGATCTGCAGCCAACTTCCAGTCGCGAGCCCCACTGAGCTGGCCAATGTCCGATGTTGTATCGACTTTGATTGGCTTTGCACCTTCTCGGACAAACTTCCTTGCAGAAATAGGATGGAGTGATGGAGAAGGCAGGGCATTGATCTTTACCCGCCTGGTATCCAAAGCAGCTGCTAGGCTCTTCAGGACGTGGTTGTGCCGCCAGGTGTAACGGCCTTGTGACAGACTTGTCTTGCAGCCAACCAGAATGTGTTTAAGGTTTGCGGGAGATGGACAGAGGGGGCACGTGGGGTCTTCTCCGTACCATTGGTTGAGGTTAGAGGGGGAAGGTAGGACGTCATACGTGGCACGTAAAATGAAGCTGATGTGAAATGCTTCCATGCCCATCAGCTCCCTCCAAGAAAACTTTCTCCTCTCAACTCCCTCCCATCTCACCCACTGTCCTTGTTTGGCTTGTGAGACAGCCTTTGCATACCTTGTTGCCCGCTCGTGCTGTCGCACCTCCTCGACGACCAGCTGTCGGCGCTGAGCTGGAGCTGCCCTATGCCATGATGGTCTGCTCTCCCCAAGGCCGAGACCTCCTCTCCCCTGCTGTACAAGGCCGATGATGTCTCTGTGTCTGAGGTCTGACTTTGCCTGCTGTGTAGCTTCAGCTGGGGTCCATTTCCTTCCGGTCTCCAGGGTAGGAGCTACTTGGGCAACGCATGGGTCACGGGACTCTGTTAGTGTCATTTCCAGTCTAACTTTAGAGCACTTAAACTCCTCTGTAAGGCTGGAAACAGGAAGCTCCAGAATGCCTCTCCCGTACAGTCCAATGCTGGTAAAACATTTGGGGAGTCCCAACCACTTCCTGGCAAATGAGCTGACCAACCTCTCCAGTTTCTCTACCTTTGAGATTGGGACCTCATAGATGGTAAGAGGCCACATCAGCCTGGGTAATAGCCCAAACTGAAGGCACCACAGCTTCAGCCTGCCAGGGAGCATGGTCTTATGGATACTCTCATGGCCACATATGGTGTCCTGCCTGAGCTGGTCTACTTGCTCTGTGTCCTTGAGAGTGGCATGGTACCAGCGTCCAAGACTCTTGACTGGCTTCTCTGACACTGTTGGTATAGACTCCCCACCCACGTAGAATCGTTGTTCCGTCAGCTTCCCTTTGACGACTGAAATGCTCCTGGACTTGCTCGGCTTTATTTCCATCCGGGCCCACTGGATGTTTTCTTGCAGCTTGTTCAGCAGCCGCCTGGCACACGCTTTGGTTGTGGTGAGGATGGTCATATCATCCATGAAGGCCCTGATGGGAGGAAGATGAAGACCAGGTTTGAGCCTCTGCCCTCCCACTACCCATCGAGAGGCCCGGATGATGACCTCCATAGCCATTGTGAAAGCTAGAGGTGAGATGGTACATCCTGCCATTATTCCTATTTCTAGTCGTTGCCACGCTGTGGTATACTCGTCAGTTGTCAGGCATAGCTGTAGGTCTTGAAAATAGGATTTGACGAGGCAGGTGATTGGTTCTGGGACGCTGAAATAGTCAAAAGCCATCCAGAGGAGATTGTGTGGAACTGACCCAAAGGCATTTGCGAGGTCCAGGAACACTACATGGAGATCTCTTCCATTCTTTTTGACGGCTTGGATTTGATTCCAAATCATGCTGGTGTGTTCCAAACACCCAGAGAAGCCTGGAATCCCTGCTTTCTGTACCGAGGTATCAATGTAGTGGTTCTTTTCCAGGTAGACCGCCAGCCTGTGGGCCACTATACTGAAAAAGATTTTACCTTCTACGTTCAGGAGGCTGATTTGGCGAAACTGGCTGATGTCCACAGAGTCCTTCTCCTTGGGGATTAGGATAATATGTAACATACATAATATGTAAAAAAAAAAAAAAAAAAAAAATTAAACCTTTTGTAGACCTTTTAGCTACTAATTGGAACCAGAAGGAAAAACAATGAGTGACTTTTTGACCTTTGGGACAAAAATGTGTTCAGTAGGTCAAATATGGACTTCTGTACAGCCATAATATGTAAAATATTTTTTTTTTAATTAAAACCTTTTGTAGACGTTTTAGCTACTAATTGGAACCAGAAGGGAAGTCAATGAGTGACTTTTTGACCTTTGGGACAAAAATTTGTTCAGTAGGTCAAATATGGACTTTGTACAGCCATAATATGTATACAAATAAATAAATAAAAAAAAAATAAAAAAAATAAACCTTTTGTAGACCTTTTAGCTACTTATTGGAACCAGAAGGAAAGCCAATGAGTGACTTTTTGACCTTTGGGACAAAAATGTGTTCAGTAGGTCAAATATGGACTTCTGTACAGACATAATATGTAAAATTTTTTTTAAAAAAATCAAACCTTTTGTAGACGTTTTAGCTACTAATTGGAACCAGAAGGGAAGTCAATGAGTGACTTTTTGACATTTGGGACAAAAATTTGTTCAGTAGGTCAAATATGGACTTTGTACAGCCATAATATGTAAAAAAAAAAAATTAACCTTTTGTAGACCTTTTAGCTACTAATTGGAACCAGAAGGAAAGTCAGTGAGTGACTTTTTGACCTTTGGGACAAAAATTTGTTCAGTAGGTCAAATATGGACTTTGTACAGCCATAATATGTACAAAAAAAAAATAACCTTTTGTAGACCTTTTTGCTACTAATTGGAACCAGAAGGAAAGTCAGTGAGTGACTTTTTGACCTTTGGGACAAAAATTTGTTCAGTAGGTCAAATATGGACTTCTTGTACAGCCATAATATAAAAAAAAAAAAAAAAAAAAAAAAATTCCAAACCTTTTTTAGACCTGTAAGCTACTTATTGGAATCAGAAGGGAAGTCAATGAGTGACTTTTTGACCTATGGGACAAAAATTTGTTCAGTAGGTCAAATATGGACTTTGTACAGCCATAATATGTATATATAAAAAAATATATATAAAAAAAAATAAAACCTTTTGTAGACCTTTTAGCTACTTCTTGGAACCAGAAGGAAAGTCAATGAGTGACTTTTTGACCTTTGGTAAAAAAAAATGGTTCAGTAGGTCAAATATGGACTTCTGTACAGCCATAATATGTAAAAAAAAAAAAAAAAAAAAAAAAAACATTTAACCTTTTGTATACCTTTTAGCTACTTATTGGTACCAGGAGGAAAGTCAATGAGTGACTTTTTGACCTTTGGGAAAAACATTTATTCAGTAGGTCAAATATGGACTTCTGTACAGCCATAATATGTCAAATATTTTTGTGGGAATGTTGGCTAGTAAAGGGAATAAGAAGGGAAGTCAATGAGTATGTATAGTAAATTAGTGTTTAAGGACTCTTAGGCCTAAAACATGTTCTTTCGGTCAAATATGGACTTCTGTACAGCCAAAACATGTATTAAAAATATGTGGACCTTTTAACTACTAATTGGAATCAGAATGGATGTCAATGAGTATGTATAGTGAATTAGTGTGTATGGACTCTTAGTGCAAAAACATGTTCAGCAGGTCAAATATGGACTTCTTGTACAGCCATAATATGTAAAAAAAATAAAAAAAATAAAAAAAAATAAAGAAAAATCCAAACCTTTTTTAGACCTGTAAGCTACTAATTGGAACCAGAAGGAAAGTCAGTGAGTGACTTTTTGACCTTTGGGACAAAAATTTGTTCAGTAGGTCAAATATGGACTTTGTACAGCCATAATATGTACAACAACAAAAAAATAACCTTTTGTAGACCTTTTAGCTACTAATTGGAACCAGAAGGAAAGTCAGTGAGTGACTTTTTGACCTTTGGGACAAAAATTTGTTCAGTAGGTCAAATATGGACTTCTTGTACAGCCATAATATAAAAAAAAAAAAAAAGAAATAAAAAATTCTGAACCTTTTGTAGACCTTTTAGCTACTTATTGGAACCAGAAGGAAAGTCAATGAGTGACTTTTTGACCTTTGGGACAAACATTTGTTCAGTAGGTCAAATATGGACTTTGTACAGCCATAATATGTAAAAAAAAAAAAAAAAAAATATATATATATTTTTTTTTTCCTTTTGTATACCTTTTAGCTACTTATTGGTACCAGGAGGAAAGTCAATGAGTGACTTTTTGACCTTTGGGAAAAACATTTATTCAGTAGGTCAAATATGGACTTCTGTACAGCCATAATATGTCAAACATTTTTGTGGGAATGTTGGCTAGTAAAGGGAATAAGAAGGGAAGTCAATGAGTATGTATAGTAAATTAGTGTTTAAGGACTCTTAGGCCTAAAACATGTTCTTTCGGTCAAATATGGACTTCTGTACAGCCAAAACATGTATTAAAAATATGTGGACCTTTTAACTACTAATTGGAATCAGAATGGAAGTCAATGAGTATGTATAGTGAATTAGTGTGTATGGACTCTTAGTGCAAAAACATGTTCAGCAGGTCAAATATGGACTTCTTGTACAGCCATAATATGTAAAAAAAATTTAAAAAATTAAAAAAAATAAAGAAAAATCAATAACCTTTTTTAGACCTGTAAGCTACTAATTGGAACCAGAAGGGAAGTCAATGAGTGACTTTTTGACCTTTGCGACAAAAATTTGTTCAGTAGGTCAAAAATGGACTTACAGCCATAATATGTAAAATAATTTTTTTTTTAATTAAAACCTTTTGTAGACGTTTTAGCTACTAATTGGAACCAGAATGGAAGTCAATGAGTGACTTTTTGATCTTTGGGACAAAAATTTGTTCAGTAGGTCAAATATGGACTTTGTAGAGCCATAATATGTATTAAAAAAAATTGAAAAATTAAAACCTTTTGTAGACGTTTTAGCTACTAATTGGAACCAGAAGGAAAGACAATGAGTGACTTTTTTACCTTTGGGACAAAAATGTGTTCAGTAGGTCAAATATGGACTTCTGTACAGCCATAATATGTAAAATATTTTTTTTTTTAAATTAAAACCTTTTGTAGACGCTTTAGCTACTAATTGGAACCAGAAGGGAAGTCAATGAGTGTCTTTTTGACCTTTGGGACAAAAATTTGTTCAGTAGGTCAAATATGGACTTTGTACAGCCATAATATGTATAAAAATAAATAAATAAAAAAAACAAAAAAATAAACCTTTTGTAGACCTTTTAGCTACTTATTGGAACCAGAAGGAAAGTCAATGATTGACTTTTTGACCTTTGGGACAAAAATGTGTTCAGTAGGTCAAATATGGACTTCTGTACAGCCATAATATGTAAAAAAAAAAAAAAAAAAAAAAACCTTTTGTAGACGTTTTAGCTACTAATTGGAACCAGAAGGGAAGTCATTGAGTGACTTTTTGACATTTGGGACAAAAATTTGTTCAGTAGGTCAAATATGGACTTTGTACAGCCATAATATGTAAAAAAAAAAATTAACCTTTTGTAGACCTTTTAGCTACTAATTGGAACCAGAATGGAAGTCAATGAGTGACTTTTTGATCTTTGGGACAAAAATTTGTTCAGTAGGTCAAATATGGACTTTGTAGAGCCATAATATGTATTAAAAAAAATTGAAAAATTAAAACCTTTTGTAGACGTTTTAGCTACTAATTGGAACCAGAAGGAAAGACAATGAGTGACTTTTTTACCTTTGGGACAAAAATGTGTTCAGTAGGTCAAATATGGACTTCTGTACAGCCATAATATGTAAAATATTTTTTTTTTAAATTAAAACCTTTTGTAGACGCTTTAGCTACTAATTGGAACCAGAAGGGAAGTCAATGAGTGTCTTTTTGACCTTTGGGACAAAAATTTGTTCAGTAGGTCAAATATGGACTTTGTACAGCCATAATATGTATAAAAATAAATAAATAAAAAAAACAAAAAATAAACCTTTTGTAGACCTTTTAGCTACTTATTGGAACCAGAAGGAAAGTCAATGATTGACTTTTTGACCTTTGGGACAAAAATGTGTTCAGTAGGTCAAATATGGACTTCTGTACAACCATAATATGTAAAAAAATAAATAAATAAAAAAACCTTTTGTAGACGTTTTAGCTACTAATTGGAACCAGAAGGGAAGTCATTGAGTGACTTTTTGACATTTGGGACAAAAATTTGTTCAGTAGGTCAAATATGGACTTTGTACAGCCATAATATGTAAAAAAAAAAAAATTAACCTTTTGTAGACCTTTTAGCTACTAATTGGAACCAGAAGGAAAGTCAATGAGTGACTTTTTGACCTTTGGGAAAAAAATTTGTTCAGTAGGTCAAATATGGACTTTGTACAGCCATAATATATAAAATAATTTTTTTTTAAATTAAAACCTTTTGTAGACATTTTAGCTACTAATTGGAACCAGAATGGAAGTCAATGAGTGACTTTTTGACCTTTGGGACAAAAATTTGTTCAGTAGGTCAAATATGGACTTTGTACAGCCATAATATGTATAAAAAAAAATAAAAAAATTAAAACCTTTTGTAGACGTTTTAGCTACTAATTGGAACCAGAAGGAAAGACAATGAGTGACTTTTTGACCTTTGGGACAAAAATTTGTTTAGTAGGTCAAATATGGACTTCTGTACAGCCATAATATGTAAAATAATTTTTTTTTTTTAATTAAAACCTTTTGTAGACGTTTTAGCTACTAATTGGAACCAGAAGGGAAGTCAATGAGTGACTTTTTGACCTTTGGGACAAAAATTTGTTCAGTAGGTGAAATATGGACTTTGTACAGCCATAATATGTATAAAAATAAATAAATTAAAAAAATTAAAAAAATAAACTTTTTGTAGACCTTTTAGCTACTTATTGGAACCAGAAGGAAAGTCAATGAGTGACTTTTTGACCTTTGGGACAAAAATGTGTTCAGTAGGTCAAATATGGACTTCTCTACAGACATAATATGTAAAAAAAAAAATTTAAACCTTTTGTAGACGTTTTAGCAACTAATTGGAACCAGAAGGGAAGTCAATGAGTGACTTTTTGACATTTGGGACACAAATTTGTTCAGTAGGTCAAATACGGACTTTGTACAGCCATAATATGTAAAAAAAAAAATTAACTATTTGTAGACCTTTTAGCTACTAATTGGAACCAGAAGGAAAGTCAATGAGTGACTTTTTGACCTTTGGGACAAAAATTTGTTCAGTAGGTCAAATATGGACTTTGTACAGCCATAATATGTATTAAAAAAAAATTTTTTTTTAAATTTAAACCTTTTTTAGACCTTTTAGCTACATAATGGAAGCAGTTGGAATGTCAATGAGTGTCTTTTTGACCTTTGGGACAAAAGTTTGTTCAGTAGGTCAAATATGGACTTACTTTGTACAGCCATAATATGTTAAAAAAAAAATAGCACCTTTTGTAGACTTTTTAGCTACTTATTCGAACCAGAAGGAAAGTCAATGAGTGACTTTTTGACCTTTGGGACAAAAATTTGTTCAGTAGGTCAAATATGGACTTTGTACAGCCATAATATGTATTAAAAAAAATTTTTTTTTAAATTTAAACCTTTTTTAGACCTTTTAGCTACATAATGGAAGCAGTTGGAATGTCAATGAGTGACTTTTTGACCTTTGGGACAAAAATGTGTTCAGTTGGTCAAATATGTACTTCTGTACAGACATAATATGTAAAAAAAAAATTAAAACATTTTGTAGACGTTTTAGCTACTAATTGGAACCAGAAGGAAAGACAATGAGTGACTTTTTGACCTTTGGGACACAAATTTGTTCAGTAGGTCAAATACGGACTTTGTACAGCCATAATATGTAAAAAAAAAAAAATTAACTATTTGTAGACCTTTTAGCTACTAATTGGAACCAGAAGGAAAGTCAATGAGTGACTTTTTGACCTTTGGGACAAAAATTTGTTCAGTAGGTCAAATATGGACTTTGTACAGCCATAATATGTATTAAAAAATTTTTTTTTTTTAAATTTAAACCTTTTTTAGACCTTTTAGCTACATAATGGAAGCAGTTGGAATGTCAATGAGTGTCTTTTTGACCTTTGGGACAAAAATTTGTTCAGTAGGTCAAATATGGACTTACTTTGTACAGCCATAATATGTTAAAAAAAAAAATAGCACCTTTTGTAGACTTTTTAGCTACTTATTGGAACCAGAAGGAAAGTCAATGAGTGACTTTTTGACCTTTGGGACAAAAATTTGTTCAGTAGGTCAAATATGGACTTTGTACAGCCATAATATGTATTAAAAAAAATTTTTTTTTAAAATTTAAACCTTTTTTAGACCTTTTAGCTACATAATGGAAGCAGTTGGAATGTCAATGAGTGACTTTTTGACCTTTGGGACAAAAATGTGTTCAGTTGGTCAAATATGTACTTCTGTACAGACATAATATGTAAAAAAAAATTAAAACATTTTGTAGACGTTTTAGCTACTAATTGGAACCAGAAGGAAAGACAATGAGTGACTTTTTGACCTTTGGGACAAAAATTTGTTCAGTAGGTCAAATATGGAATTCTGTACAGACATAATATGTAAAAAAAAAAAAAATTAAAACCTTTTGTAGACGTTTTAGCTACTAATTGGAACCAGAAGGGAAGTCAATTAGTGACTTTTTGACCTTTGGGAAAAAAATTTGTTCAGTAGGTCAAATATGGACTTTGTACAGCCATAATATGTAAAATATATATTTTTTTAATTAAAACCTTTTGTAGACATTTTAGCTACTAATTGGAACCAGAAGGGAAGTCAATGAGTGACTTTTTGACCTTTGGGGCAAAAATGTGTTCAGTAGGTCAAAT
This sequence comes from Gobio occitaniae, assembly GCA_033150135.1. Lineage (NCBI taxonomy): Eukaryota > Metazoa > Chordata > Actinopteri > Cypriniformes > Gobionidae > Gobio > Gobio occitaniae. Next base: position 46,697 of record JARQWZ010006449.1, read on the forward strand.
ATGGACTTTGTACAGCCATAATATGTAAAATATTTTTTTTTTAAATTAAAACCTTTTGTAGACGTTTTAGCTACTAATTGGAACCAGAATGGAAGTCAAAGAGTGACTTTTTGACCTTTGGGACAACAATTTGTTCAGTAGGTCAAATATGGACTTTGTAAAGCCATAATATGTATAATTTTTTTTTTAAAAAAATTAAAACCTTTTGTAGACATTTTAGCTACTAATTGGAACCAGAAGAAAAGACAATGAGTGACTTTTTGACCTTTGGGACAAAAATTTGTTCATTAGGTCAAATATGGACTTCTGTACAGCCATAATATGTAAAATATATTTTTTTTTAATTAAAACCTTTTGTAGACGTTTTAGCTACTAATTGGAACCAGAAGGGAAGTCAATGAGTGACTATTTGACCTTTGGGACAAAAATTTGTTCAGTAGGTCAAATATGGACTTCTGTACAGCCATAATATGTAAAATATTTTTTTTTTTAATTAAAACCTTTTATAGACCTTTTAGCTACTAATTGGAACCAGAAGGAAAGTCAGTGAGTGACTTTTTGACCTTTGGGACAAAAATTTGTTCAGTAGGTCAAATATGGACTTTGTACAGCCATAATATGTACAAAAAAAAAATAACCTTTTGTAGACCTTTTAGCTACTAATTGGAACCAGAAGGAAAGTCAGTGAGTGACTTTTTGACCTTTGGGACAAAAATTTGTTCAGTAGGTCAAATATGGACTTCTTGTACAGCCATAATATTAAAAAAAAAAAAAAAAAAAAAAAAAAATTCCAAACCTTTTTTAGACCTGTAAGCTACTTAATGGAATCAGAAGGGAAGTCAATGAGTGACTTTTTGACCTTTGGGACAAAAATTTGTTCAGTAGGTCAAATATGGACTTCTGTACAGCCATAATATGTATATATAAAAAAAAAAAAAAAAAAAAAATTAAACCTTTTGTAGACCTTTTAGCTACTTCTTGGAACCAGAAGGAAAGTCAATGAGTGACTTTTTGACCTTTGGTAAAAAAAAATGGTTCAGTAGGTCAAATATGGACTTCTGTACAGCCATAATATGTATAAAAAAAAATTTAAAAAAAAAAAACATTTAACCTTTTGTAGACCTTTTAGCTACTTATTGGAACCAGAAGGAAAGTCAATGAGTGACTTTTTGACCTTTGGGACAAACATTTGTTCAGTAGGTCAAATATGGACTTTGTACAGCCATAATATGTAAAAAAAAAAAATATATATATATATATATATATATATATTTTTTTTTCCTTTTGTATACCTTTTAGCTACTTATTGGTACCAGGAGGAAAGTCAATGAGTGACTTTTTGACCTTTGGGAAAAACATTTATTCAGTAGGTCAAATATGGACTTCTGTACAGCCATAATATGTCAAACATTTTTGTGGGAATGTTGGCTAGTAAAGGGAATAAGAACGGAAGTCAATGAGTATGTATAGTAAATTAGTGTTTAAGGACTCTTAGGCCTAAAACATGTTCTTTCGGTCAAATATGGACTTCTGTACAGCCAAAACATGTATTAAAAATATGTGGACCTTTTAACTACTAATTGGAATCAGAATGGAAGTCAATGAGTATGTATAGTGAATTAGTGTGTATGTACTCTTAGTGCAAAAACATGTTCAGCAGGTCAAATATGGACTTCTTGTACAGCCATAATATGTAAAAAAAATTAAAAAAATTAAAAAAAATAAAGAAAAATCCAAACCTTTTTTAGACCTGTAAGCTACTAATTGGAACCAGAAGGGAAGTCAATGAGTGACTTTTTGACCTTTGGGACAAAAATTTGTTCAGTAGGTCAAATATGGACTTTGTACAGCCATAATATGTAAAATATATTTTTTTTAATTAAAACCTTTTGTAGACATTTTAGCTACTAATTGGAACCAGAATGGAAGTCAATGAGTGACTTTTTGACCTTTGGGACAAAAATTTGTTCAGTAGGTCAAATATGGACTTTGTACAGCCATAATATGTATAAAAAAAAAAAAAAAAATGAAAACCTTTTGTAGACGTTTTAGCTACTAATTGGAACCAGAAGGAAAGACAATGAGTTACTTTTTGACCTTTGGGACAAAAATTTGTTTAGTAGGTCAAATATGGACTTCTGTACAGCCATAATATGTAAAATAATTTTTTTTTAATTAAAACCTTTTGTAGACGTTTTAGCTACTAATTGGAACCAAAAGGGAAGTCAATGAGTGACTTTTTGACCTTTGGGACAAAAATTTGTTCAGTAGGTCAAATATGGACTTTGTACACCTATAATATGTATTAAAATTTTTTTTTTTTTTAAATTTAAACCTTTTGTAGACGTTTAGCTACTAATTGGAACCAGAAGGAAAGACAATGAGTGACTTTTTGACCTTTGGGACAAAAATTTGTTCAGTAGGTCAAATATGGAATTCTGTACAGACATAATATGTAAAAAAAAAATTAAATTAAAATCTTTTGTAGACGTTTTAGCTACTAATTGGAACCAGAAGGGAAGTCAATTAGTGACTTTTTGACCTTTGTGAAAAAAATTTGTTCAGTAGGTCAAATATGGACTTTGTACAGCCATAATATGTAAAATATATATTTTTTTTAATTAAAACCTTTTGTAGACGTTTTAGCTACTAATTGGAACCAGAATGGAAGTCAAAGAGTGACTTTTTGACCTTTGGGACAAAAATTTGTTCAGTAGGTCAAATATGGACTTTGTAAAGCCATAATATGTATAAAATTTTTTTTAAAAAAAATTAAAACCTTTTGTAGACATTTTAGCTACTAATTGGAACCAGAAGAAAAGACAATGAGTGACTTTTTGACCTTTGGGACAAAAATTTTTTCAGTAGGTCAAATATGGACTTCTGTACAGCCATAATATTTAAAATAATTTTTTTTTAATTAAAACCTTTTGTAGACGTTTTAGCTACTAATTGGAACCAGAAGGGAAGTCAATGAGTGACTATTTGACCTTTGGGACAAAAATTTGTTCAGTCGGTCAAATATGGACATTGTACAGCCATAATATGTTTAAAAATAAACAAATTAAAAAAATAAAAAAATAAACCTTTTGTAGACCTTTTAGCTACTTATTGGAACCAGAAGGAAAGTCAATGAGTGACTTTTTGACCTTTGGGACAAAAATGTGTTCAGTAGGTCAAATATGGACTTCTGTACAGACATAATATGTAAAAAAAAAAAAAAAGAATTTGTAGACGTTTTAGCTACTAATTGGAACCAGAAGGGAAGTCAATGAGTGACTTTTTGACATTTGGGACAAAAATTTGTTCAGTAGGTCTAATATGGACTTTGTACAGCCATAATATGTAAAAAAAAAAATTAAACCTTTTGTAGACCTTTTAGCTACTAATTGGAACCAGAAGGAAAGTCAATGAGTGACTATTTGACTTTGGGACAAAAATTTGTTCAGTCGGTCAAATATGGACATTGTACAGCCATAATATGTTTAAAAATAAACAAATAAAAAAAATAAAAAAATAAACCTTTTGTAGACCTTTTAGCTACTTATTGGAACCAGAAGGAAAGTCAATGAGTGACTTTTTGACCTTTGGGACAAAAATGTGTTCAGTAGGTCAAATATGGACTTCTGTACAGACATAATATGTAAAAAAAAAAAAAAGAATTTGTAGACGTTTTAGCTACTAATTGGAACCAGAAGGGAAGTCAATGAGTGACTTTTTGACATTTGGGACAAAAATTTGTTCAGTAGGTCAAATATGGACTTTGTACAGCCATAATATGTAAAAAAAAAATTAAACCTTTTGTAGACCTTTTAGCAACTAATTGGAACCAGAAGGAAAGTCAATGAGTGACTTTTTGACCTTTGGTAAAAAAAAATGGTTCAGTAGGTCAAATATGGACTTCTGTACAGCCATAATATGTAAAAAAAAAAAAAAAAAAAAAAAACATTTAACCTTTTGTATACCTTTTAGCTACTTATTGGTACCAGGAGGAAAGTCAATGAGTGACTTTTTGACCTTTGGGAAAAACATTTATTCAGTAGGTCAAATATGGACTTCTGTACAGCCATAATATGTCAAATATTTTTGTGGGAATGTTGGCTAGTAAAGGGAATAAGAAGGGAAGTCAATGAGTATGTATAGTAAATTAGTTTTTAAGGACTCTTAGGCCTAAAACATGTTCTTTCGGTCAAATATGGACTTCTGTACAGCCAAAACATGTATTAAAAATATGTGGACCTTTTAACTACTAATTGGAATCAGAATGGAAGTCAATGAGTATGTATAGTGAATTAGTGTGTATGGACTCTTAGTGCAAAAACATGTTCAGCAGGTCAAATATGGACTTCTTGTACAGCCATAATATGTAAAAAAAATAAAAAAAATAAAAAAAAATTAAGAAAAATCCAAACCTTTTTTAGACCTGTAACCTAGTAATTGGAACCAGAAGGAAAGTCAGTGAGTGACTTTTTGACCTTTGGGACAAAAATTTGTTCAGTAGGTCAAATATGGACTTTGTACAGCCATAATATGTACAACAACAAAAAAAATAACCTTTTGTAGACCTTTTAGCTACTAATTGGAACCAGAAGGAAAGTCAGTGAGTGACTTTTTGACCTTTGGGACAAAAATTTGTTCAGTAGGTCAAATATGGACTTCTTGTACAGCCATAATATTAAAAAAAAAAAAAAGAAAAAAAAAATTCTGAACCTTTTGTAGACCTTTTATCTACTTATTGGAACCAGAAGGAAAGTCAATGAGTGACTTTTTGACCTTTGGGACAAACATTTGTTCAGTAGGTCAAATATGGACTTTGTACAGCCATAATATGTAAAAAAAAAAAATATATATATATATATATATTTTTTTTTTTCCTTTTGTATACCTTTTAGCTACTTATTGGTACCAGGAGGAAAGTCAATGAGTGACTTTTTGACCTTTGGGAAAAACATTTATTCAGTAGGTCAAATATGGACTTCTGTACAGCCATAATATGTCAAACATTTTTGTGGGAATGTTGGCTAGTAAAGGGAATAAGAAGGGAAGTCAATGAGTATGTATAGTAAATTAGTGTTTAAGGACTCTTAGGCCTAAAACATGTTCTTTCGGTCAAATATGGACTTCTGTACAGCCAAAACATGTATTAAAAATATGTGGACCTTTTAACTACTAATTGGAATCAGAATGGAAGTCAATGAGTATGTATAGTGAATTAGTGTGTATGGACTCTTAGTGCAAAAACATGTTCAGCAGGTCAAATATGGACTTCTTGTACAGCCATAATATGTAAAAAAAAATTAAAAAATTAAAAAAATAAAGAAAAATCAATAACCTTTTTTAGACCTGTAAGCTACTAATTGGAACCAGAAGGGAAGTCAATGAGTGACTTTTTGACCTTTGGGACAAAAATTTGTTCAGTAGGTCAAAAATGGACTTTGTACAGCCATAATATGTAAAACAATTTTTTTTTTAATTAAAACCTTTTGTAGACGTTTTAGCTACTAATTGGAACCAGAATGGAAGTCAATGAGTGACTTTTTGATCTTTGGGACAAAAATTTGTTCAGTAGGTCAAATATGGACTTTGTAGAGCCATAATATGTATTAAAAAAAATTGAAAAATTAAAACCTTTTGTAGACGTTTTAGCTACTAATTGGAACCAGAAGGAAAGACAATGAGTGACTTTTTTACCTTTGGGACAAAAATGTGTTCAGTAGGTCAAATATGGACTTCTGTACAGCCATAATATGTAAAATATTTTTTTTTTAAATTAAAACCTTTTGTAGACGCTTTAGCTACTAATTGGAACCAGAAGGGAAGTCAATGAGTGTCTTTTTGACCTTTGGGACAAAAATTTGTTCAGTAGGTCAAATATGGACTTTGTACAGCCATAATATGTATAAAAATAAATAAATAAAAAAAACAAAAAAATAAACCTTTTGTAGACCCTTTAGCTACTTATTGGAACCAGAAGGAAAGTCAATGATTGACTTTTTGACCTTTGGGACAAAAATGTGTTCAGTAGGTCAAATATGGACTTCTGTACAGCCATAATATGTAAAAAAATAAATAAATAAAAAAACCTTTTGTAGACGTTTTAGCTACTAATTGGAACCAGAAGGGAAGTCATTGAGTGACTTTTTGACATTTGGGACAAAAATTTGTTCAGTAGGTCAAATATGGACTTTGTACAGCCATAATATGTAAAAAAAAAAAAATAACCTTTTGTAGACCTTTTAGCTACTAATTGGAACCAGAAGGAAAGTCAATGAGTGACTTTTTGACCTTTGGGAAAAAAATTTGTTCAGTAGGTCAAATATGGACTTTGTACAGCCATAATATGTAAAATAATTTTTTTTTAAATTAAAACCTTTTGTAGACATTTTAGCTACTAATTGGAACCAGAATGGAAGTCAATGAGTGACTTTTTGACCTTTGGGACAAAAATTTGTTCAGTAGGTCAAATATGGACTTTGTACAGCCATAATATGTATAAAAAAAAATAAAAAAATTAAAACCTTTTGTAGACGTTTTAGCTACTAATTGGAACCAGAAGGAAAGACAATGAGTGACTTTTTGACCTTTGGGACAAAAATTTGTTTAGTAGGTCAAATATGGACTTCTGTACAGC